>JBAMHX010000005.1:4628573-4647416 GCA_037177515.1 Pseudomugil tenellus
GTGTGTGTGTGTGTGTGTGTGTGTGTGTGTGTGTGTGTGTGTGTGTGTGTGTGTGTGTGCGTGCGTGTGTGTGTGTGTGCTTATTGGGATTGGTGTGCATATTTATAATGAGCACATTGTATGGCAGCACAACTGTTAATTTGGCAATCTGTTTTCTTAAGTTATACTGTCAAAAAGAGCTGCTATAATTACACACTTGTGCTTGTGTATTACTACAGGCCTTAAAAGGACCCCTGGCAAGGTGTCCTAACAATGCCTGTTATAGCAGAAGGTGCTCATTATAGCTCTGAGATTACCAACAGTATTTTATTTCTGGTTCTTTTTCTTCTTTTTGTAAACACCTGAATGGATTGAGAACGATCTGTTCAAATAATGTTATTTTCATGTTATAAGTCTCTGTTTTGTATTTATTTACCAAAAATAAACAACTATTATCACATACTGCTGTATGAATCTGTTAATAAGGATGGATTATCGGTATTCAGCTGTTATTTCAATTCCCTGTAGCTGTGAACTCTCTACTAATTGTTCTGTGACTGTAGGAAACTGCTTTCTTTCAGGCTTATGTTACACCTGCAGCGTCCCAATTAGGATATGTCATGCTGATGATGTGTGGAGAGGAAGGACTGAAACAGTTCTGTCCCAGTTTCACATAAAACACACCGTAATGTGAAGGATGAAGATGCCCGCTTTTAATTATAAACATTTGCATATAAGAACATTTAGGAAAAAGAAAAACTATAAAATCTTTTCCTTGTCTTGTCTAAAATGAAGTAAATGAAACACATTCTACACTGATTCATTATTTAAACCAGCTTCAGCACACGTCAGGCAAACTAGATTAGAAGTTCTTTAATGTCTCACCAGGTCGGGAAATGTATCTAACCAGTATAAAAACATAGACATCAGTATAAACAGTAGACAGCTTTAGAAGACATTCATTTGCGTAGATAAAACATAAACATACTCATTTTACAAACAAAGAAAGTAAAAAAACTGATCTGAATAACAATGAGGTCTGTGGAATATACCACATTATTCAAAATATTAAAACAATAAAATTAACAGGAGCAAAAAGTAAAATGTGGTTTATTAAATATCACATCTCTTCCGTGTAAGTCTCTGTTAGTTAATGAGCTGATTAGTGATAATTTAGATCTATTGTGTCTCTCAGACAACCACAGACTAGATAAAAAGTAATGTACCAAAGAACAGACAATAACTATCAGATATAACAAATAAAACACAGGAAACAGCCAACATTAGGAACATAAAATGCACCAGAGGATTTAATTTTACACAGTTTTCAACCTTTTATTTCTCATTTTCAAATAACAGCTTGCAAACGCTTCGCTGACGGATGCTTCAGCGACAGGTGCTTCTCTGAGATCAGCTGCCGTCTTGTCTCCTTGTTTAACACACCTGGAAGGACTCACAACCATCAAACTGACGAAACTCTGAGCTCATGAAGAAGCTCACACCTGCTGATCATCAAGTACAATTAATTAGCAGAACCTGGATGCAACTGAACCTCTTAATTCATTGTGAAGCAGCGAGGCCTGTACTTTTCACAGGATGACTCAGCAGTAATGAGTCAGCATTTTAGCTATGTTTTTGTTAAATAAAGATGGAGGGGAAATTGTTATGAGCTCTTGTTAATTTCCAGATTAATTTACTTTTTTAAGAAACCGGATGCATTAAACCTACAAACTCAATAAGGTGCATTTTCTTTTCTTTTAACATTTATTTAAAAAATGTTGCAACAATTTTTACTTGACTCGTACTTTATATTTATAGTCCTCAGGATTAATTAGACTGCCAGGGCTTCATAAGCTTTATGAAAAGAGTTGAATATTTAATGCATTTGATATTAAATGCATAGCCTTAGACTGCTTCATCTTTTAGATTAGAACAAACCCTAAAAGCAGAACATTAAAATGTTGTATAATTTGTTTTTGATCATAAATTGTTATACAAAATTTCACAAAAAAAGTTCATATGAAAAAGCACAATTGCAATCAAATACCTAAAATGTTGATAATATACTAAGTTCATGTCTGAAACAGCTGCTATTTCTGACAAACTTTACTATGTCCTTTGTGAAGATGATGATGGTGGTGATGATAATTAAGGTGAAAATGTTGCAGTGAGCAACTGTGAACACAAGGTGGCGATGTCTACCACAGAAGAAACTCACTGGGTTTATTTATAACAAACAGCAAATTAGGAGACAAAAACGTGCAAGAAGAGAAATTTTACTATAGTTTCACATGAGACCCCAATGGTCCACAGCAGACATCAGTCATCAAGCTAATAAATGTAATATAACAGCACGATTACTGAGAAATATGGCTACTGACTATTTCTCTCCTCTTCTGTCTTCTCTAAATTGCTCCAATCTCTTACTGCCTCCTCTTTGTGTTCCTTTGAATTGGTGGTTGTCAGCCTTGTTAACGTCAACACACACAAACACACACACACACAGAGCTCTCTAGACTCTCGACAACATTATCTTTTCCGGAAATTGCTCAAGCACAGCCAGAGCCCCATTAGAAAAGAAGAGCTCAATGCTGTAACCTTTTTAAAAAGCCATTAGTGATGCACCTGCCTCTCTCTCTCCCCATCTCTGTGTGTGTGTCTCTCGCTCTCTGTCACTCTGTTCTTAATTGTGGGTCCTATTTGTCTCTCTTGTTAGCCCACACATGCACATTCTTTCCCCCTCCCTGATTGCCAGCTTCCAGTCCCACAAACCAACTGCAACACACGTCCACTCCAATTAGATATTGAATCTTTCACATCTTTAAGTTTGAGCCTAAGTTTGCAAAAACCACTCAATTAAATTATTTGCATGTGTTATTCTAATGGCTTGTGACTGTTAAGTCAGTGTTTGGGACATCAATAATTCTGTCCCAGAGTTTTTAAATAGAAAAACAAGATATTTTGTTATATTTTGCACCACTACGGTGGAACTAAGACAGAGTTTACTCCATTGGAGATAAATGAACACATTTGAGAGGCTGCAGTAACATTGATTTGCATTTTCAAACAGAAAACAAATCAGTAGGTATTACATGACGTAATATACATGCATGGCATCGAAATTCTATACATATTTCAATACGGACTCATTATTATTTACCTTATTTACTATACCAGGCTGCATGCAAGCCGGGGGCTTTTTACAGTTATAATCTGCAAAAGTTTGGACGTTGTGCAAAAACAGAAAACTATTATTTGTAGATTTGTAGCCATATTTTCATCCCAACGGAAAATAAACATGTTTAAATGAGACGTTTTACCATTCCCTCTTTTCAGCAACAGTCTGCAAACATCTGGGAGGTGAGGAGACCGGGTTCTGCAGTTTTAGGGTGGGGATGTTTTCCCATTGTGAGCCCATCGAAATGACCGTTTTGCCTGTCCAGGATGAAGAGAATTGTTTCTTAATTGAGAAGAGTATAAGTTTAATAAATGAAGAATAAATGTAGTTGAACATACATTAAATATTAAAACATGGAGTGAGACAATACATAGGTAAGATACGAGGTTATACCACGAGGAGAATCATTTCAGAGATCTGTTGTCACAAAGAAGTCCAAAGTAATTCAGACCAGTCACTTAGAGACACCTTCATTTAAAGACGTTGTGTGCGTATTCTGTTACAACAGATAAAGAACCAAGTCCCATCTAAACATTCTCCATGATGGGAAGGACACAACTCAGACAGATTTCTTAAGGTAAGAATGACATTAGCTTGGGAACATGATGGTCAGACCTGTCGGCCAGTTATTAATTCAGAGTAAAGTCATTAAGCTAAGATATGAAACACCATCCATTGTTCACACCAGTGTTTGAATCCCAGTTCAGCACTTGGACTATTCTACTGTATGGATGGGAGACATTAGTACTCTGGCGTCAATACTTCCATATCTCTCAGTCAAGCTTCGATACTTTTTTGAGTATGGACACGCCATTCTGCTGATATGAACTGGTGAGTTTTCACTTCTGAGAGTTTCTGTATATAAAACTGTGTGTCAAGCCCAGCATCACTGTGTTCCTTCCCTCTCGGGTTATAGTAGTCCATCAGATGATGCTGATGCTGTTTTATTCTGAAATTCAGCTGGTTTAATGGATGTTTATATTTTTTTTGTATTTTCTTTTAAATAAAAGTGAATAACCTTATATTAATCTGTAGTCTAATTATTTTATCATTTTCATTTTTATCTTGTTTTTGTTTAATTTACTCATTATTATTCATTATTGTTTTAAATGCATTTCTATTAAGTATTGATCTCCTTGAGATTTATTTTTAGTTAATATTTCTCTTACAATAAAGATATTAACACACACAGCATAATCAGGATTTCTGCATAATCATGACTTCAGTAATAATAACATCGGTTCTTGTATCGATATCTATGTCACAACTATATTGGTATTGAAACAAGCTAATGGTATCGTACCAACAGGAAAAATCTTTTATGCTCATCTGGACTGTGAAGCAAGGCTGTGGATGAATGCAGGATGTGGTTCGTGAAATTGGTTGTGTCTCAATTCAGGGTCTGCATACTTTGAGGTGCAGATTCCTTCGAATTGGGACAGCACTTGGCACGCCACAATGACTATTGCGCACTTCGACTCCGCATCCTGAAGCATGCAGACTCTGAATTGAGACACAGCTGATGTAAAGCTCTCTGCAGGTCTGCTAATGAATTCTGATGTGTGTCACCTGTATACTGTTGCAGATAAACTCCCAACTCTTGCAGGAGTGCGGCTCTGTAGGACCGGAGTAGCCGACCCCTGCTCTGAAGCCTCCAGCTACGGTCAGCATTGATGGAGCTTTACAGATGTGGACGCTGCCCACATCATCTGCACTACAGCAGCCTCATTCCATCAGAGATAACAAGCTGCATGTTCCCTCTCTTTGCTCAGCAGGACTATGCACCCATTTCTAATTCTGATTCATTTGAGAACTGTTTTCTACAGAAACGATGGTGGTGTGGGTTGTGTTTACACATGGCCTCTTCTTTTCCTAATAGAGATCTGAAGGTGGATCTGTGAGTTGCTGTGGGAATTGTTTTTACAAATTGCTGAACCATTTTTTATATCGGAGAGGCTTTGCCTCTTGAAATTGTTCCATTTTTATACCCTGTCATGGCACTAACGTGGTGCCAGTTAACCTAACTAAATGCTCCCCTGGTTGGTTTTGATTAGTAAGGACTTTTCAGACTGATGACCTGTCCTGGGTGTACCCCACTTCTCTCCCAGTGATTACTGGGATAGACTCCAGCTACCTGCAACCCTTTGTTATATGTTTGTTTTATGTTTGGAATAAGTGAGACAAATAATTGATTGAAACACTAATTTTCTGTCTTATTTCTGCCTTTTCATATTGAACTTATAGATGTCTTGCTACCAACAACTTGGAATGACCAAATATTTTCCATGAGATGATAAAGGTTTGAAGCACTGATATGTTGTTTATGTTCTATTGGGAATAAAATGTTGTTTTTGAGATTCATAAGCCATTCTTTTCTTTTCTTTATTGTACATTCTTGGAAATTCGATTAGTAAATATAATCCTTTTCTACAGACTTTTAGCTTGGGTTTAAATAGATTTACATGCAAACTAGAAAGAGTTTAAACAATGCAGTTAAATCAAATACAGAGATATCTTTACATGGTGTCACATAAAACTGCACAGTTGATTCACATGATGTTTTTTAGAGAAATATGAGCTTTTCCTTCATCACTGTTACGGCTCGGCTTGCTGTGGTTAAAGGGCGTATCAGGGACAAATGACTGGACAAATGACTGGACAAACCGGTGGGATGGATGGATGGTGCAGTTCAAACCAATTAAATAAATACAAAACACAACAGACGACAACAAACACACAAACAGAAGCAGAATCACAGAAAAGCATAATCCAGATTATCCAGGCCCAATCTTCACAACAATAGTACAGTCAGCAAAAATGGTCTTAAAGGCTCTACAATCAATAAACCAGTCTCTAAGTGGGCAAGCAGCCATTGGTCCTGAGGGCAGCCAATCAGCGGAGCAGATGAAGAAGGTGCAGTGAGGTGGAGCTGATCCCAGCCAGGTGATGCTGCAGGATGATCTGCATCCCGAATGAGTGGAGTGATAAGGTGAAACAATGACAGCTGCAATGACAGCTTAGCATAAAACATCTGCAGCTTATCCAGATGCTGCTGCTGGAGCTTTAACTAGAGCTAAAAGATCTGAACACATCACACCAGTTTTAAAATTTTACACTGGTTTCCAGTCAGTCACAGGATAGATTTTAAAACCCTTCTGATTGTTTATAAATCCCAGAACGGTTTAGGACCAGAGTACATTTGTGATATGATCAGAGAATATAAACCAACTATTCCAGACCAGAGTCTAGACTAAACATGGAGAAGCAGCATTTAGCTGTTATGCTGCAAACCAATGAAACCAACAGCCAGTAGAGGTATAATTTTCACCAAATGTAGAAATGTTAAAATCCAGGTTAAAAACTTTTCATGTCTCTTCCAGCTATAAATAAAATCTGCACGGTAACTTTTTAATTATGTTCTTCTTAATGATTTTAAGTTAATTTATTATTTTATTATGATTCTTGCTCTTTTATTCTCTTTTCATTTCTATTTCAACATCCGTAATGCTTTTAATGTTTTTATGTAAAGCACTTTGAACTGTTGTGTACCTGAAAGGTGCTATACAAACTTGCCTTGCAACAGTTAAAGGTAGAAAAGGGGTCTTGATTCAATTCCAAGGAAGGAATTTGTCATTTGGAAGCTGTTGTTTTGAACCTACAACACCAGCATCAGCTCCGAATGCAAGTGAAACAAGACCAGCTGAGCAACGGTTACCAACGGTTGTTTTTTTCATAACGATGTCATTTATCTTGTTTTCTTGAGCAAACAACGTTTGTTTTCCTGAAGGGGCGTTCCAGTACAGAACATGCTCCTGTAGAGTCAAGCCAGCCACTGATGAAGTTGTATTAAGGAACATCCACTGATCAGAGCATCCAACTACTTCTATCAGTTCTGACAAAGGAGTAAACGCAACACGTCTGCCTTGTAGAGAAGACAGTAAAGTTGTCCCAGTATCTTGTCCACAGAATAACACCCATACATGCTGTGACATCTGTGATGGACTGGTATACTGTCCAGGATGTACCCTGCCTCTCACCCAATGGCTGTTGGGATAGACTCCAGGTACGCGACCCTGAGTTGGATGAAGAGGTACAGAAAATGGATGGATAAATGCTAAGACATGTCGCCCTCCTGCTGCCATGGGGTCTATTTAATTAATAAAATCAGGTAACGCATTAGGTACTTACTTTTGAGCCAACTTAAATAATCTGATTTTCTTGAGCTAATTTTTTAAATTTAAATTTAAATTATGCTGTTTTTACTGGAAAACATTAATCTCCTGAATAACAACCCAGCATGGCCGCTCTCAGCATCTGTACAAGGCCACGGCAATTAAAACTAAATATTTATCTCCAGATATAAAATATTATAACTTAGCAACAGCTGTGTCTGAACTGTTAGTATTTTAAAACTCATTTCAAGCAAAAGGATAGAAGCAGAAATCAGTGTTTATGAGAGAAGAGCTGCAGTATAGAAAAAACACCATGGTCTGAAGTCAACCATTATGGATAAAAAAGATTATTTTCTTAACCTTTTAAATCCGTTTAAGGGAACAGGTGGTGCCAAACTGTGCAAATGGACATTTTTAAGACCTGATCTGAGCTGTTTTGTACTAAAACTTTCTAGATTATGTTCAGGTATTATTCTATGATCTGATAGAGGATCAGACCTTCAGGCCAAGGAAATCCTTCAAAGAAAGTGTTTGTTCCTATTTATGCCAGACGTTTATTTGTTTGTTTGTTTGTTATTGCTTTGCATTGGTGCTATATGTCAGCCGTAATACATACATTGTTTTATTCATCCAGATCTAAACTAAAGTCTTAAGGGTTTCCTTTACTCTAAACGTTGTCAAAAAGCCCAATGTGGCTGCAGAAATAAACTCATTTCATTTCATTTTCAACCAGAGGGATAAAAAAATAGGCAAAATGTTTAGAGTTAAGGTCAAGAGAGGAAATATTTTGATGCTGGTTGAAAAGATCATCTGATATCACTGCGATCAATCAGGTTAAAACCAAAGGCTAAAACAGGACAATAAGGACAACAGCTGATGTGGAGACGTCACCTGCAAAGGATCTGAAACATATAAGACGGAAAATAAAGTTTTTCATTTAGGATTATTTCATCCATTTACATTTGGACATCTGAAAATAACATCCTGTAGTTTAGGTGTAAATATCAGTCTCATTTTCCATGCACTTTGCTTGGGTCTGGGGGGGGGGTACACCAGCTATCAACAGGAGAGAGTCAGGGTACACACTGGACAGGTCGCCAGTCCTTCGCAGGGTAGAGGTGAGAATCCAAAAATTAAATAAGTTTATAGGCCTGTTTTCTTAAAATTTTAAACATTAACATAACAGTAACATTTTGTATTTAAGCTGCTTTATTATTATTTATTATTATTATTATTTATAAAATATTTCAAGGTTTTTCTGTACTTATCTTTTAAGACTCTGCCTAAACATAGTAGCTTACGGCTACTTTAGCATCATACAGCTGAACTTGCGCCATGTGGTAGCAGACAAACTGCATTGTGGGAAATGTATGAGTGAAGTTACATGTGAAGATCCTCAAAGTGTTCCACCTGCAACAGTGTTGATCCATATTAGAACTAAATTATATATTTTAGGACAGAGCAAATACCATTTCGGCATTTAATCCCATCTGAGTCCAGTGTGTGTGTGTGTGTGCGCGCATGTTTGAATCAGTGCATCCATACCTCTTGTGTGTGTACTTTACCGGTGATTTCCTATGATGAGCTGAACTTTGCTCCCTGACTCAGTGTCTGTCTGTTTAGCGTAATGTTTCTGACCCCCAGGTCAAATAGTGTCTGGATATGAGCCAATTTGTGTGCAGGAGAGAGAGAGAGAGAGAGAGAGGCTGTTTTTATTAAGAACACAGAGGCTCAGGTTGCATATCTGTTTGTGGAAGCCAAACTAAGCTGGGTTGTTTATAACCACCACAGGTTTTGCAAGGGAATTTAAACAACAGGACGGATATTGCTGTTATTGGCTTACAAATTCATGGGTTAAATATATACCCCTCGTCAGCTGTGAAATGCTGGGAAAGAGGAATGAAATGAGTGAAAAGCGGACGTCACATTAACATGTGGTATTAATGTCAAATCTGCACAATTCATCTCTAACATTACAAAGACCACACAAGAAAAGCAGGGTTTAATAAAACCCCATTGCACTTTATTTTGCCTGGGAGAGAGGCTGGAACAGATCTGCAACTGCTGGACCAAAGCAGAGAACAACAAAAACTCTTTTTAGTGTGACTGATAGTCACATTAAAACTAGATACTTTAAGTGTATCTAAATTAATAGACTAAGTTTCATTGGATTAAAGGAAAACGAGAATCAATTGCTTTACTTACTCACCTTTATAGCATTTGTCTGATCCCTCATCCGTCAAATTGTCTAATGATCTGGCTGTTTATGAAAGACTGTAATAGTGATAACATTAATGTCTTTCAGCTCATTGGCTGCCAGCTATGGAAGACAGCCCTGCTGGCATTTTGAAGCATTTTGGTTCAACTTTCATGACGGTCGAATGTTGTAGCACTTGCTTGCATCAAGGTGTTTTCAGGGAGTGCATCCACAATGTTAGGTGCGCTCCATATGTGCGGCCAGAATGCGCATTGTGAGACGTTTCGATGAGCACATCTGGCCATATCGGCCCCCCATATACAGAAAGCACAAAAGACATTAAAAGACATCTTTGGCAACCAATGAGTTAACAACAACTAAATAGGATTTGTTTTATGCTTTGAAGTAAATCCATATTTGCAATAAATGAAGAGAAATTAAAATGCATTTTTATTGATCTTGCTTTTATGTGGAAATTTATGGTATTACTACAATATATCATAGTAGCATAAACGTATTGCTAATGTACTACAATCCAACATAGTGAGAATTTCTCTCATATATTAGGAGAGAAACCAACTGGAGTGTAATTTAGTTTAATTTATTTTTGTTTTCAAGCCTGTGTGTGTAGATATTTTGTGTGTGTGTTTGCAATTTTGTGTGTCACCTTCAACAAGCAGGCTCATTATAAAACCAATTAAACCCGTGTTACTCTCATTAAGAAGCTGCAGGGCTTAAGGAGAGATTTAGGACCTGTTGTACTCCCAGAGGGCTTCTGCTTGGTCAGCTCTGCTTTAGATGATAAAACCACTTTTAAATCCACTGAAATCAAACACCTCGGATTGGTGATGATGGGTCAGAATTTGCTTGAGCTTATCCCTGCATCTATGGCCTCTGGCAACCCCCATCATACCAAACCAAAAATCACAAGCGACTGTAGTTGTTTTCAGTCTTTTGGGGTTTTTTTTCCAAAGACTGGTTTCATTACAGAAATCCTCTGGTTTCTATTTGTGCTATTTCTGAACATAGTGTGGGAAAAATTAATGTAAACTGCCTCTATTACTGTGTGGGATTTCAGGATAGGAGGGATGGGATAAAGAGGAAATTGGACCAAGAGAATGACAAGACACAGTGTCTGAAAGTGAAAGAAGCTTAGTTCTCAGACATATCTTTATTTTAAATGACTATTTAAAGGATGAAATTGTGCTGGGTTTCTATGCAACAGCAATCTGACAGATGATAGACACACCGCGTCCCGTTGATGACCTACAGTTGTGAGATCGTGTCATCTCATTATTGTGCTTTCATGTTGCTGTATGTGGATAATAGAGCCATATACTAGCCTCACCCCTTTAAACACCCTAATACCTACAGTCCTTTTTAGAAAATATATCCTCCCTCTGTACTTCATTCCTGACTGTTGGAGAGGCACAGCTCCCCAGAAGGTAGGGTTGTGATTGATTGATGAAGTTTTGTTGCTCAGGGGATCCAATCATGTAATCAGTTTGCATTGATTGACTGTCACTGCTGAGAGAATGCAGAAGCTCTGCCACCATGCATGAGCTCGATCTGGCACACTTTCAAAATCATCTTCAGTCACGTCTGATTTGGTTGGTGAAGCCATGTTTTATGATTTATGCTGAGAAGATGTGGCACAGTCGTACAGCAGACATTTCAAAACACTTCAATCCTCTGCTCCAGTTCATCATTACCTTGCATTTATTATTACATTTGAGTAATTAATTCAGCCTTACTATAAACGCATCACATGGTTAACAAGCAACTTTCCATGGAATTTACATGGAGCAACAACTTGGGTTTGCATAGTAAGTAAGGATTTTTACAAATCATTGGACGGAGAGAGCAATGAGTCGCTTTATTGTGCATCTGACTTTGCCATGTTTTACGTTTCTGCCCAGTATTTATTATGTCAAGTTATCAGAACTAAATCAAGAAGTTTACATCAAATCTCCACTAACCCTGTGAGTGAAAAACTGGTTTTTAACAAAGAAACAACATTTTTGACAAATAGAAAATAGAAGTTCACTGAATAGTTTTTTGGTAAAAGGTCGTAGTATATAGACTGTTGTTTATATTTGCATGAGAAGGTCAAAATCCTTAAAATAGCATCTGAATTGTCACATCTTTACAAAATTATCTATCAATACCTTCCACATCATATGCTACTTTCTTTAAGAACTAGCTGCTTATTGATTTGCTTAACTAAAACAACAGACTGAGAACATCAGCAGGACAAGATCCCCATACCAGTGTGCATCTGCTATGCTTACTTTTAACGAGCCCACACATATTTTTGTCTCTGAAGGTCACTCCAAAGTCAAATAAAGGTAGAGCTTGCTGAACACGTCTTGAAACTTAACTGATTTAACCTATTGGGTGAATGAGGGTTAGAATTGTAATGGACCGCTTGACAATTAGAGGATGATCTCTCCCCTCTGTTTCTGAACCCACATCATTGGCCATAATAATGTCTTCTTTTGTCATGAGTAAACAAAATCGACACATCCACATAAACATTCAGTGCATATCATTGCATCTGGGTTTATTGTGTAAGCGACTCACACATCAGTAACTGAAAGGCCGTGCATGTGTAATCCAAACTGTAGCTAAGCTGAGAGGCAGACATTTAGGAACTTTACTCATTTGCTGTCTGATAGGTAGGTAAGAAGATAAGCATCAATTTCATCTTTGCAAAATCCAGCTCTGTGATTTTTTTAGCCAAACGCTAGCTTACCATAAGGACAGGAAAGAGAGGAGCATAACTACATGAAAAGAGCTTCCAACAGCCAAAGCCTTATTGACATATTTTGTGGTTGTGGTCAATTTCAAAGAGAAAATCTGAGCTAATACTGAAGCTTGCAACCTAAATTCATTCAGTATCTCTAGAATGGCGCATTCACCCTTAATTCATCATGTTTGTATAGTTATGATGAAGTGGAAAATTAGCTACAGAGCTGCTTGTACATTGCTGTAAGTCCATTTCTAAAAACTTGGACATTGCCATTTTCAGCTATAAAATTAATATTGATTTATAATTGCACAAGCGAGTTGTGATGTAACAGCATCATAGCTGTTACATCACACTACTTGTTGAACATTGAACTCATTATTATCTTGATCCTAAACAGCATGTGCGTAACTAAGCACGAAAGAAAGTGACAGGAATAGAAAGGGAGTTGCGTGTAAAGAACATAATAAAAAACATAAAACTTGAACGTTTCAGCTGATTTGCTTATAATTTTAATGGCAAGTTTTGTTATAATACCCGCAAAAGTTTACTCAAAACACAGCATTGTATCACAAGCTACAAAAGTCCAAACGTACACGGTCGATTGAACAACACAGCAGCATCCAGAGGCATAGCGCGGCACTATGTATGCAAACAATCTGTATGCTGACTTCATAATACATACATACTTTTCCATTGGCACAAGAAACTAAATATTATCTAAGTTCAACTTCTAAATGGCAAAGTAGCTCCCATGGCATAGTTAATTTGACAGACACTCCTCTGCCTTCCTGTTCTTCTTCTTTCCCTTGTGTAGCCTCCTCCTTCACTTCTCATTTCTTCCTTTGCATCCTAATATCTCTCCCAAAAGAAGGACAGACTCCATACAAGCCAGATAGATACAAGATTATCTTAACCTGCTTATAGGAAGTTATACAATAGATTAAAATCACTTGATTTGTTGCTAAGATTCTTTCAATTGACTCTCAAATGAATCAGCTGCAGATGATTGATTGTAAACTGAATACATGAACTCATGTATTAACCCACATGAACTCACCTTGTCTCACATCCTCATGATCTTGGCATCATGACTGACCTACTTCTGCTGCTACTGTATCCGACACTGAGAACCGTGTAGTACACAATGATAAGCTAAAATAAACTGCAATGATACACTGATACAAAAAAGTTAAATTGCTGTGCAATAAACCATTTATTAGATCAATATTGGTTTTCTCTTGTACCTCCTGCATAGATGTAATCTACTCAGTATCTTATAACATGGATTATATTTTTAGTTTGTGTTCTGAATGCAGTAATCATAATTGATAATTGCTGTTTGATAATTATAAAGTCACTGTTTTAAGATCAACTAGCTTTTATAAGGTATTGAAGCTGATTCAAAAGCAGGTTGAATTATTCATCATTCATTATGGACTTAAAGTTAGTAACATTCTCCTCTACTATTGATTAAAAATGGTAGATAATTTGTCATCAACATTACAGGTTTTGCGGGTAATGCAATGTAAGGATAGTGGCATTTAATCATCTTAAATTAGGAGGATACCAATCACGTCATGAACGAGCACTGAGAAAAGATAAAGATCCATGAAAGTCAAATGATTGGCAGTAAAAACTTTCTGACTGTCTCGCTACACTCTGGGTGCGTTAGTGCATTTGATTTGACTCAAGAGGTTAGAAGTAGGAGCTTGAAATTAGCTGCCATCTGTAATGGAAGAAGTTGGAGTTACTGAGTCTCCCCTGACTTTTAAAGTCATAAATTCAACTTCAAGCAAAGTTCTTGTTATATTTTGTCTGGAAACTCGAACTTGTGAGTACAAACTGAGTTCACCAAACTGAGTGCACCATAACTTAAACCATTTGCACAACTTTGGAGGGGTGATGCGGCAGTTATTACAATTGTTTTAATGCCAAATAAATTCTCTCTTCCCCTTCATCCAGGCAAAATGACTTTGAATATCATAATAATTTGCCTGAAATCATAATGTTCAAAATAGAACATGCACATGTTTTTAATACCCCAACCCTGGAGAAGCTTGAGAATGATGTTGTGTTTTTGAAACAAATAGTTACAGCTGGCACAATTTTATCATTTACTGATATGATGATAAAATTAGCATATTCATTAATCTGGAATGGAGTTATATAATTGAACTGAAAAAATAATTTACATAATGTGCAAAACAATATAAGCAAATGAATTAAAGGGCCCATATTACACAAAATCGACTTTTATCAGCTTTTAACCTTCTATTAGTGCTAATTGCACCTTAAAACAGGAAGTTTTATTTGTCATCCATGCATTTTTTACCTTTATTCCTTTGAAAAGAAGGGTGTGGTGGCAAAGCCAATGTCTGACCGCACGGCTGCAATGTGGCACTGATGAGGCTCCACTCGGCCCTACCTGAAAACGTGAGGGCTCCACCTAAACAACGTCATGTGGGTAGAGTGGGGAGATGCGCTGTGTAAGGTGACGTGACAGGTGGGGAATGGAAGGGCCTCTCTGACTGCTCTGTGTGGACGGGGCAGATGAGCAAGAGGAGCTGGGAGCAAGGCATAGTAAGCTGTTCCCAGTTTTGCGAAGAGACCTCACATCAGAAAATAAGTGGCATGGCAAGACTATAGCATGGTGCATGTTGCAAAATGCTTAATAATATCATAAATTTGCATAGGATAGACTGTGAATTTGCAAATATAGCAAAATATAGGACATTTAAAGATACTGGCCAAAATGTTCATATACATATACAGTGTAATATATTCCTAAATTAATTAAAAATATTTCTAGAAAATGCAGAAGAAGCATTTTACAGCATGCACTCATCTTTTGAGCAATGTTTTATATTGATTCTCTCTTTCAATTTGGTCCTTTGTTAAAAAAACATAAGCAAGGGGAAAAAAAGATGCACAGCTTGTGGTCACCTGAATGCGCCATGGTTGCAGCCAGCTGACTAAGCAATGTGAGTAACTGTATTGTCTAACAAGAATGCCTCTAAAAAAAAACTACAGCTTAAACAATATTTTCTTTTTGAGATAACAAAATCATCTAATGGTCTTTTCACCTATCAAGAAGGAAAATACTTAAAGGAAAAGATAAAAATATCCTGAAGAAAAATGCATTTTTAAAGTGTTGTTTTTACAATTATTTAAAATAGAAAAAAATGTAAGAAAAACTATCAAACATAATGTTCATTAAAGTGAGACCACAATTAAGTTAATTAAAGAAGTAAAATGCATTAAGCAGGCAAAGTGATGTCCAGAAGGAGATTTGCTTCTTTGCAAATGTACAGTACCCACTCAATCTGCTTCTTTTTGCATGACATTTAGCTTCTCTTCATCTCCGTTTCTCTATGCAGATCAGGCTGGATGGTGTTGTGGAGGGAGGAGTGCTGTATGAGACAGTGTCTGTGATGAAGGACAGCAACCCCGTCCTCCGGGACATGGCCTTCTCTCTGGACAGGAACTCTCTCTATGTCATGTCTGACAATCAGGTGAGGAAACGCCCTCTTTTTCTTTTTTATCCAGCTGTCAGGCGATGCTTTGAGCTGGGTGGTGATGTAGTGATTGGTGAGAGCATCTATCTGCTTGAAGCCTGCAGAGTTCAAGCCTCTTTGACAGAAAGTGTTCAGCATGCTGACATGTCCTTGAGCGAGACGCTGAATGTGAAGCTTAAAAACTTGACATGAAATGTACAGTATAGATTCTTTTATCTTTGTTTGTTCTCTTTTTTTTTTCTTCTTTTGAGGGATTTGTTTAGATTCTGTTTATCAGGGAACCGCACACAGCATTGTTTGCTGTATTCTGCACACAGACCAAAATCAATGTTTGGGTTACACTAATGTTTTTAAATTGCAAACATTAGTGAATGATAAATTGAAAATTTATGCTATTTATTGGAATCCAACCAGATGATTGAAGCTTATCATTAAAAAATTCCCCTACAGTCACGAAGTATATGTCTACCAAAGGACTTATTAAATATGTAGGCTATGTAAGGGGGATGGACCAGTGCTCTAATTACTTATCCATGCGAACTGACTTACAGTGCATGCATCTTTTGTATGTGCTTACACATCCTGTAGAAAGGCATTGGAGGCTTTTAATTCTGTGTGGCTGGATCTCCTCCCCTGTCTGTTCCTCACTTGGCCCAGCATCACAGAGCCATGCAGTCGTTGTTGTTACTGGACGATACTCTCTGCACTCATTGGAGATAAGAGTGAACAGTGGTAATCACTTTCAACTCCCATCAAGTGATTATTTTGGCACAACGGCGTGCAACTGTGAAATGGGATTAGGTTTTAGTGGAGCCAAAATATAAAAAGCCCCTATCAACATTCTCAGTTGTCTTCTGACTGCTGGAATGTATTGAACTAGAGTCACAGGACATAGCGGCAAAGGGCACTGGGCTGCTTGCAATCATGCCAGTTATTATTTCAGTGTTTTTTTTAACTCTTCTGGAAGGCAACACAATTATGAAAGCCATCTTTTTATAAAAACATGAGGTTTCCGATGAGGAATGCCATGAAGGAAAGAGCGGAGAATAAAGACGGGGTTGTGTTGAAAACTGTTATCTAAAACAAACCAAGGCAGCTTCTCCTTTTGTGATAGACTGAAGGAGACAGGGCATCACTTATTGATGGGCTCCGGTCGTTCAAGGAGAGACACATGCTTCCTTCAAGGAGATTGCAAGCTACTCTTCTAACTCCACCTTCAGTGGTGCATGATAACTGAACAAAATCTAAGCCCAGGCTGACCAGGCGTTTTTTTTTTTTCTCTCTATATTAGAACAGCTTTGGCTTTGTAGCCCTCACGAGTTCTGAACAGAGTAAAGCCCTCCTTTTTCTGTTTCCATCCCCATCTTTGCTCAGCTTTCCCCTCAGATTTTACCACAGCTTGGGTAAGGAATCCCCCAAGGAAGTGGGGCTGCACATCACAGATTTCCCACATTTCTAGTGGATCCCAGAGATGAGAGATTTTCAGATTCCTGGGAGCCACACAATACAGGAATGATGAGGAATGAGGAGCGAAGCACAGACAGATTTGGCTGAGATCAGCCGACCCTTGTGGAATAACAATGAGCCCCTCTGTCTCCCACCGGGTGAAACACGCAGGGTTAGCATGAAGATGAAGAGTGAGGAGAAAAAAGGAGAGTACTGGTGTGTATGTGTGTGAGTATGGGTGTTTTTCCTGTGTGACTATGTTCTCAACAAAACCACCATTTGGGAGCTATTATTGATATGAAAAAAGTCTTTACAGCAGTAAATCACTTTTCCTCTTTTTTCCCCCTCACTGTGTGCCTTTAGTTTGATCATTTCTAGGAACAGAAATGCTCAGACTCCAAACACACAAATCAGCAAGTGTCATTCTTCTGTCTGTGAAGTGATGGCTAAGACTTTAAACCTGAGAGAAGGGAGGAAGCTGCTGTAGGGTTTATCCAGGGCAATCGCTTAAAATGTCTCTCTGTAAAATGCTAAATCATTGCTTGAAATCCCACTCATGCACACACTTGTCTCACTCTGCCTCTCTGTTTCTTCTCTCTTCTCATTTTTTACCCTTACCTGTGTGTTAGCTTATTTTTCCTTGTTGTTTGACACATTCCCACAGGTGCTTCAGATGAGCTACATATATATACAGTGTAAATATATACATACATACATACACACACACACACACCCATATATATATATATATATATATATATATATATGTATATGCATTATGCATACATATACATTAAACATTTCTGCTACAATATTTGCCCGATTAGACAAATTACAGGAGAGCAGTCATTATTTAAACCTGGTATCATTGTCTTTTTTTGTAGGTTTATTAAAAGAAGCATTTACAGCATAACTACACAACTTGGAGTAACAAGCAAATTCCTGTTATAGCTTTTCAGTCTAAACATTTAGTTTGAATTGGAAATGACTACATTTGTCTGCACTCTATCAAATTCAACAAGGAAAAAGAATAACAATGTGTTTTGAAATAGTCGGTACAACAAGTGCAACACTTCAAGTTTGAGAAGCGTAGCAACACAAAACGCACTCCACTTTATAATGTGACCACAATGCAAATAAACTCATCTGTAACTCATTTGGGGCCAGAAATGGCGGTGAGATGATGTGTTTACTCTTTCCTCTTACTGTCAGCCTGTGCACCTCTCCTGGTTTCTGTAATGAACAATGCATTTTTCCCTCGGTATTGAGCATATGTTCTTCTCTCTGCCAGCTCATCACCCCTGGCATTTTATACATTCACTCCTGGTTAGAAATAGATTCTGCATGACATATGTGCTGAATAGAAATAAAATAGTGTAAAATTATTTTATTTACACTGTTTGTTATCATTGTGTTAAAATATTTTGTTGTATTGATGCACTTGCCATTCTAAATCAGATCATTCATTCGTGAAATGTCTACTATGCATTCATTTACTGGATACATGGTGATCAATTTAAATGAAAGTATATCTGTATTACAAAAATGATGTAAATGATGTTTTTTTACACCAGAATTTTCATAAAGGTTCAGAGAATATATAT
>JBAMHX010000005.1:4651531-4671319 GCA_037177515.1 Pseudomugil tenellus
TGTGTGTGTGTGTGTGTGTGTGTGTGTGTGTGTGTGTGTGTGTGTGTGTGTGTGTGTGTGTGTGTGTGTGTGTTGGATATGGAAAGAAAAAAAGAGAGCGACATACTCTGGCTGCCGATTTGAGGAAATGTTGTCATTTATTTTATGGCTGCAAGGCTTGAGTGCATGTGTTATCCCTGAGAACCCTAAAACATAAAAACCTCCATGTTTGCTGCTTGTCTGCTCCTCTCATCAACCACTTTATTAGCTACACCTGCTTAATTGCTCTAATTGCTTAACTGACATAGCTAATCAGCCAATCAGACGGCAGCAACTCAGTGCATTTAGTCATGTAGCCGTGGACAAGATGACTTGCTGACGTTCAAACTGAGGAATGAGGAAGAAAAGAGTTAAGTTTAATTGAACGTGGTGTTGCTGTTGTCTGAACATTTCAGAAACTGCTGATCTGCTGGGATTTCCACACGCATCTCTGTGGTTTACGTTGTCTGAAAAAGAGCAAATGTCCAGTGAACAGCAGTTGTGTAGATAAAATGTCTTGATCTGAGGTCAGAGGCTCAAACATGTCCACCTGCTTTCAATGTGCTCCAACGACCTCCACAGTCACCAGATCTCCATCCAATAGTGCTGCTTTGGGATCTGGTGGAGCGACAGCTCCCCATCATGCCTGTGCAGCCGACAAATCTGCAGCCAATGTGTGTCAATATGGAGCAAAATCTCGGAGGATTTTTCCAACACCAAGAATTAAAGACGTGTTGAAGGCAAAAGGGAGTCCAACCCGACACAAAAACATGGCCAGTGAGTTTGTATGGCTGCACACGGTTCTTGGAGTGATGCTCCTCCGTCCAAACAATCCTGAATGACGTGAAATTGGACTAGAAATTATTGGATGGATGAACACACACACAAAGAAAATGCTGAGACTCTGCAAGAAGCATCAAATATATTAAGTTTGTACAAATGCAAATGTTGGAAAGCACAAACTGTAAGAGTATTTGTTTCATATGTGTTACATCTTGATACAGTGAGTCATATATGGAAGCAATAAAATAAAGTGTTTAGAATTATTTCTTTTCCAAAATATATTTGTTTTATTCACTATTGTGATGGTTTTGAACATTTTTGGTTTTACATTATTTATATTTACAAAGTTTATCATTATTACTCAAGAAATGTATTTTTTTCAGTCTTTCCTTTTTAATTCCATAAATTTTGATTGTAGCTAAAATTGTTATTTTTCCTGGTGCCAAAAATGATAAACTTGTTTACATTGAAAGATAATTTAGTTATTTCAATTTTTTATTATGTTTAACTCCTTTTCAGTTGTGGACAGAAGCTGGTCAACATTTTTACCAGAGCAATAGAGAGTGGTATCATCAGCAAACAAACAAACATATTCTAACATAATTGATATAAAATATAAATTACTTAGGTCTTAACACAGATCCGTGAGGCACTCCACAAGTCACCTTCAGTTGTTCTGATTTTAAATTATTACGCAGTTACACATTTTGATATCTATCATTAAGGTTTCTTGTCATCCAAGTCAATGCGAACCACCTTTTACCTTTTCTAATTTCTTCATTAACACAGTATGATCAATTGTATCAATTCTTTTTAAATCTATAAAAAACAACTGTATATTCCTTTTTATCCCTTGCTGTAGATATCCCTTCGTTACTGGCATTAGTGTTCCTTTTTGCTCTGAAGCCATACTGGCTATTGCTTTTAACATTATATTTCTCTATGTATTAATCAACTCTGTTTACAAATAATTTTATTGAAATTGTTGAGAACTGTGGCAGAAGTGAAATTAGTCTAAAGTTGGTAAAATCGTGTCTTTCTCCATTTGTATTTACAGGAATAACTTTTTGAGGGACGTACATCAGATTGGACAGATTACATATGTATGAAAAGGGATGTACTAATAATACTTTTATCATATCAACATCAGAACAATCAGTGGACTTTTTATTCCTACTTGTTTTCACAATGTTAAGTATTACTTTGTCATTTACAGGATTGATAAACATAAAGGAGAGAATTTTAGTGTTTATTGTGGGCTCAGAATTTCTTTTGCTAAATTACAGCAAACATGAAAAAAGAAGTTTCTTTTAATCTCGCACAATGTTTTTCCCTTTTTAAAAAAAATGTTCTGGATAATTGCTGTTTTTATTACCATATTTAATTATACTGTTTAATACTGTTGCTTGTATATTCCTCCTGCTTTGCTGCAATAATCTACGACAATATTTTTCCTGCTTGTTCTTATAATATTCGCCTTTTTTTTTATAATACTTTCACTTTATTCCAGCCTCAACTTCTGTTTTATGAACATTTTGCCTAAACTATTTTTATTTTTACATGCATTTTTCATCCTTTTGGTGATCCATGGTTTCTTTAAATTTGGGTGTTTTTTCATCAGGACAATGTTTCTTGTATAATGAGATTTAGATCAACAAAAATGCATCATATACATTATTAGGGTCTCATTCTAGTTTTGTTCCCCTAATCAGAATAAATTTTATTAATGTAAATATTATCTATCAGTGTAGCTGCCTCCAACATTATTCTGCTTTACAATTACAGGGAATGGCTGCTAGACATTGTGTGAATAAACGGATGTTTTTTTATCTCAGTTTTATGCTTCATGCATTTTAGGATGTGTCAATGTTTGTTTTGTATGTTGTGTCGTTAAATGTTGACAGCACACTTGGAGCTCTTGCAACTGTTTCCAATATGTCTTCATACAGCAAATGGCAAATAAACCGAACCAAACTTTATCATTTCCTTTCTCTTGCAAATTAAACTTGTTCCCATGCAGATCAATTTAGCTTTACTTAAATTTACCCAGAGTACTAATTGTATGTGGTGTGTTTTAAACATGCAAAAAAAAAAAAAAAAAGAAAAAAAAGACGGAAAGCTTAGAAGGGATTTTTCCCTCCACAGTGCATGGTATTATTAAATGATTAAAAGAATCTAGAGGAATATAACTGTGCAAAGGGCAGGACAAACCCCTAAGTTGAGCTTCAATCCCTCAGACAGCTCCGCACCAAGAGCTGTCATTCATCAGTAGCTGATACAACCACATGGAGAAGGGATTACTGTGGGAAATTTCTGCCAAGCAGCACAATGCAAGTTACACTCACTGCCATTTTAAGCTTCAGCATGCAGCTTTGGAGTTTGCAGGATCTGAGTTGAACCATCACACAGTGGAAACATATACTGCAGTCAAGCCAACAGGTATTTCTTTTCTTTCTGTTTTTCTTTTGTTTTGGGTTTTTTCATTAGAATAGATTCAGCCTTCCTCTTTTGTGCCAACAGTCTTTAGATGGCAGTAGTTCCAAAATGGCTCTGTGATGCTGCAGGGTTGCTTTTAGTAAAGGAAAGGCAGCGTGTGCTGCCTTAAACCGCATTTTATTCCATCACCTCTGCCGGGAGCAAACATTTTTCAAAAAGAAAATGCAAAGCTATATTTTGCACATGTTAAGAATGGGAAGAAGAGGGCACAGCCACGGGAAGTGGCCCGAAAGAGGAAAAAACATGTGGTTTGTTGGAAGAATGTGACCAAAACACTCCAGAGGGCTTTATTGCTTTGAGCTGTTACAAAGTATTGCTGTTACAAAATGGTAAAAAAAAAATCTATACATTCTTATAGAATATGTTACAGGCCTGATGGGATAGAAAAACTGAAAATATCAACATTAAAAAGACTGAATAAGGATGCTGCTACATTCAGTCTCTCCAGCCTTCATTGTAAGACTGCAGGAGTCAATAAACATCCAAAAGTTAATACAAAACACCATAATTGTGACAAATAGATAATAAGATATGAGAGAAGATTAAACAAATCCCCAAATCCTCTGGATTGAAGACACCTGGGAAGTTTAGTTCACAGCAGAGACAATAAGAAATGAATGCTGGCACCGTGTGTGGCCAATAAGGCAAATGAATCTCATCTTTTAATACGTGCATCCGTTTTTTTACATCTAAATTCTGGGCTTTTATTGGGCCTGCTGGTGGTCCAACATCACTCCAAGTCCCCGGACCCCAATTTGACAACTACCGCACTTTTGGCGCAAGCTCTCCGGAATCATGGCTTTTTTTTCTGGAGGGGATGGCTAAAACAGAAAGAAGGATGAGAGCATGATTTAGAAAAGGAGGAGAGGTGAGAGGTTGCAGATTAGTTGGGATGCTGCTGCTGCTGCTGCAGAGGCTCCATCCCTCCGTCGGAGAAAATGGAAAAAACAAGGAGTGGTTATGTGATTCCCCAGCAGCGCGCGGTGGAGAAAGGAATAGCGGGGACTGGATGGGGGGTGGAGGGGGCGTCTCCCTGCACAGCATAACCTATTCTCACACTTCAGCGTGGATACAATGTATGGCATATGGAGCGGGTGCGTCGTGGCAGCTGCGTTAACGTGGACACATCGGTAGGTGCAACATTTTTTCCTCCTTCTTCTTCTTTTGTGTTTTTTTTTTTTTTACCATGAAAACCGATTTGTTTCCTGTCGTTGCTCGTCACTTTACTTGTTTGGTTTTTTAAACCATCACAGATAGATGTTTGCTCTTCATCTCTGAAGTAAAGAAAACAAAAGAAAAAAATGAAGACTTATATGTTTTAAAACTGAGGTGCTTTTGCAACGCAGCCCTTCAGCAGATGATCAGCTCCTCGTTGGCACGCGCTATGATTTGATAACTGAACAGGTTGGTCCCAGCAGCATCCCTGACAAAGTGCCTATCAGATTACTGGATGAGAATTGCACCTGCACGCGGCAATATTTCACCGCAGCAGCAGCATGCCAGCGTGGCTTCCGCCTCTGGAGAGAAAAAAGACGCAAGGGGTTAAAAAATTCAATCCACGCTTGCTACTCTGAACTGGGTTCTCCTTGTCAGTGGAAGCGGATGTATTTACAAACAAAGAAAGCTTGATATCCAAGCCTGTCACGTAGGGAACAGGTGCTGGCTATCTGCAATTTTACAGTGTGTGGTTGTGTGGTTATCTGGGCCAGTAGGCCAACTGGAGCCATGTGCATCAGGGACCCTGCAGGATTAAGAAACGCAAAGTGCTTCTGTCAAGTTTTGTCAAAGAAAGTTTGGTTCCATTTTGCACTCCAGGCTGAATTTGATGCAGCAGCCATCACCGGGTCATTTATTTATTTATTTATGCTGTGTAGTGACTATTAGACTCTACAGTGTGGCAGAAATGACTGGAAAGGTTTGCTGTTGCAGGCATAAGCATAAACATCCTCATAACAGGGCCTTTAGTTCCAAACAATTAAGCAATAATGTGCAGGCAGCAGCCTCTGTTTCCATCACAAGCCCCCCGGCACAGCCACTTGAAATGCTGGGTCCCATTCCGAAAACCAGGTACATGAAAGGATTGATAAGTCTGTTTGCGTCAGACATAAATATGAAACACAGACCGATTTTCTTTCATTAGGCCCTCCAGCTGGAGCCAGTTCACTTCCAATCAAGTCAATTCAGCAAATGAATTTTCTTATAAACGCAAACCAGATGTCTTTCAGCATCAAATAAACTTCCTACCAGTCTATAAAGCTGTTATTGGGGAGATGAAGGTATCGTATTAAAAACATGGATGCTGCATCAGTTTGTATCAATGCTGTAAAAAGAAGAAGAAGAAAAAAGGCCATGAGCTTACAAGCCGCTGCTTCAGGCACACCCATACGAGTGTCATGCTATCGCAGTTTAATCTCGACATACACGCTGAACACAGAGACATGTGTCTTCCTCAGATCAGACAAAGACATTTTGGTGGCACAGAGCAGACACGGGCTGGTCCTGTGTGGCGAGCCGGGCAGCAGCAGGGTGTATTTTTACACCAGATCTCTGACACCTTCGTACATCTCTTCACAGCTCGTGGTGAGAACAGAAGACACGTCCACTTGAGTTGTCATCATCGGCAGGCCAGACATGGACAGTTGGGACGGAGGAAGAGGCAAGAGGCGAGTGGGAGGGCGACGAGGAGCGAAAGACTAGAGGAGTTTTGGTTAATGAGGAAGACGTCAAGATCTTCTCCACTTGCCTTGCAGTGACAGCAGGTTAAGAGTCTCGAAGGAGTGTGAGAGGGGAAGAGGACTGTCGGAGGCAAATGGGAATTTTCCAGGAGTGTCAGGTTTCATGAAGCGTGGCTTTGATAGCTGAAGGGACCCAACCATCATGCGTCTGAATGGATAAACACGCTGATCTGAGGCTGGGAATGAGGGACAGGCGGGGTAAAAGGGCAAAATAACGGGATGGCAGTGATTAGAGAGGAAAGGTTAAGAGGAAATGTGTGTGTGTGGGGGGGGGGGCAAAGAAAAGAGAGAAAGTCTGTTAACTGGTTTGAGTTTTCAAGAAGGAACTGTCTGTGGTGCTGATGCATGGGGAGGGGGGGGCGTGGGGACTGGGAAGTCTGGCTTATCCTGACTAGGACACAGTGAGAAAGACCCGTGTTTTCACTGGAAGGAGATGGGAGACAATAGTTGGGATAAACGCAGACAATAGGTGAGGAGGAGGGGTTGGAGGTGAAGGCCGAACATCTGTTTGGTAATCTCTCCCTCCCCTCCGTGCAGGGTAACACATACTGACATCTATTTGATAATTGCTGAGGCTGTCCTCTCCCCAAGCGTTGGGCTAAACGCTTGCTTGACATCAGCGACGAGCTGTTGGTTGTAACTGTTTGCTTGCTGCAGCTCAGGTGAAGATATCTGCCTGAGTTTCTGTCTGTATATGTGTGTGTGTGTGGCTATTATAAAGCATACAATCAAGTTATTAGTCTGGCAACGAGCTCAAGATGTGACTGCGAGCAAAAGATAAAGGAAGAAAAATGCACCCGAGCAAAGCCGCCGCATTGCCATTCAAGGATAAATATGATTTCTTTTGTCTGCTTTATCATAGGTGCTGTCCTTAAAGATGCGCCTCCACACAGACCTCCTCCTTCTACACTGCAATCTCATTCAGAGTGCAGGAGCTGAAGGGATGAACACGGAAAGAGAGGGTGAGCTCCGGAGACGGGAGGAGAGAGAAAAGCTCTGGAGGGGAGGAGGTGGGCATCTTTGCTCCGGTCTCGACCACGGGTATTCTTGGGTTGATAATACAGATGTGGATGTTATTGCTTGAGAATACGCGTAGTCGAGTGGAAGCTTCATCATCAACACTGGACTGAAAGAAGGAGGGGGGGGGGGGCGGTCTGAGGGGGTGACATACATTTTGAAGCTTTTTCACACAGAAGTGCTTTCTATTTTTTTTTTCATGGCTTATTTTGTTTGTTTGTGTTTTATATAGAGAAAGAATAAGATCTAGGCAGGTGCCCAAATGAAATGCAGCCAAGTGACACGGTTTTATTACCACTGCTTTACCAACCGTGTCGGTCTATGCACCTGTGGAGCAGATGAGTTTGTGTCATCAGCCATGTTCAGCCTCTCCTGCAGAGGCGCTGGCGGGGAAGTCTTGCACCATGCCACTAAGCTAAGCCCTCGGGCATTAGTTCAGGGAGCTTAACACAAAGGTCTTCAGAGTCAGACACTAATTCCAAGTTCTAGATTGGGCACCCCCGTTCATTCACAAGTGATCCCATAATCTTATCGGTTGATGGGTGTCTTTCACAGCGCTTCACACTCTGCACTCAGAAGGATAAACAGGAGTCTTAAGATTCTCAAACACAGTGGCTGAATGACTGAAACGTTGAGGGACGGTATGACTTTTAGCTGCACTTAGCAATCATTCGGCTCTTGCTTTCCTACTTATGACTCATGACCCCCTCAACCCCAAAAATGTGTGAGTTTGATGCCTGTAGCAGCAACACGAGGACATGCAAAAGGCTTGCGCCCCTGCTTGACATTTAAGCATTTAAACCATCTGACTGGCTGTCACGATGGGGATTCATGAGGGTCGGATCCCATGAAAATAGATTGGGAACATTTGAATGCACACAGATTGCAACGTGTAGGTTCACCGGGTCCATGCGCCGGTGGGGAAATAAGGGATTGACTGCATTTATGGGTAACTATTTTTGGTCAGAATGATGGATGTTTATGTTTTTTATTGATCAAGTTGAGGTATGGACTTGAAGAATTCTCGGACGTTTGAGCGTGCTGATTAATCAGGTAGCAAAGGTGCTGGAATAAAACATCCTGAATTACATTTTTGGTACATTAGCATTATTGCGAGGTATTATAAATTAGAAAACCAACATCTCTTTGCAAATTCAGCAAAACATTAGCATCTTGTAACCCCCTCAAGATAAATTGCACACTTATCATTTACACTTGTGTGATTTCCTACCACTGCGTAAGCAAATATCTGACAGTATGTAATTATAATTAATCTGAATTTCACTCTGATGTCGTGCGAACTTGTTGATTGCGCATAAGCCATGTCTGTGGTTATGTCTGTATTTACATGAGCATGTGTGTGCTTCTAAGCAACAAAATGACTATTGTGAGCACAGCTCCAGGTGCCTAGCAACCAAAATCGCTCTGTTTCCTTGGCAACAGTTGCCTTGCACTCACTGTGTGGGTGATTGGCAGCCTTGACAACGGAGACGGAGTGACACTTGACCTCGCGTGCTGAATGGGAGAGGAGAAAGAAAAGGAGGGAGACATAGAAGAAGAGGGGGAGGGAGTGGGAGGAGACAGGCAGAGATGGAGGGGAGACCAAGTGATAATCATTCTCCATTGTAATCATCCTCTAGCATGTTTCATAAGGCGTCGTCAATACCTCTCCAGCTGGGGTCCATCATCACATACAATACACAGAGCTGTGCGATGCAGTGCACGCATGCATGGACACACTCCTCCTGGGTGGAGAGCCCAGGCAGGCACTCCACATCTCATCTATTATCACTCGGCCCTGTCTGGTGCACAACCTTCTTTCATCCCACTTTCTGTGCTCTGCAGGGATGAATGGATACTGAACTCCTAAAAATGTGTCACGGGGGCACACATACCACAGGACAGCAGGTCAGCGCTCAGCAGCTTTACACTCATCTGCAGCGATTATTACAATTAAAAAGAAATTTTGGGGGGTTTTATGTTCTCATCTTTCTAGATGATGGGTGTCCAGTGTTTACGTTTATCAGAAAATCTTGTTTTGCAAGACATCAGACATCTGCAACAGTACAAACCCTTGTTTTTAAGGCAACTTCTAATTTTAAGTGTTGTTTTAACTAAATCGCACACATTTTAGTCAAAATCATGCTGATTTAAATGTCTAAAATTGCTTATAAATAGGAACTTTGAGCATTTGAGGTGTAATCGAATGTGTCTGATTTACCACAAACCAGCAACAATTTCTGTATCCTGAAGGATAAACTTGTCACCAGATTCTGTTGTTTAGTTTTGCATGAACTTTTTATGCCAAATATATTAATCTACAAAAAAATGCTTGTAACAATTCATTTCTTTGTTCTGTGGACAGAACCATTATAATCACATTAAGCAACTTTTGCATTTGGTGGGTTGGATCATGGTTCACAGCTGAATCTGATCTGCATCATTTTTCTCTGACAAATACCCAGTAACATAAAATAAACTGGTTTTTTTTGTTTATGAAGGATCTGACAATTACGTCTTTAACTGGTAAGACCTTAAAACTGCTGCACCCAGCTGTTTCTATAACTATTTTCGCACAAATTTCCCTCCAATTTCTTTGAAGATTCACATTTTCAGCAGGAAAAAGGAGAAAAGGATGAAGTGGTTGGTAAAGTGTAAGTCACCAAGAAAGTTTTGATTATAACATTAGATCTGGCCTCAAACAAAATGAATAAATCCAATTTTATATATTTTTTCTGTTGTTCTTTACCAGTACTGAAATTTTGATTAACTTTACTCCCAAACCTGTAGCATGGCATTACAATAAAATGTTAATGGCCTTACATTAAAAACAGATTAGCTGATGCTAAAATACTCATTACCTTCTAAATCATTTAAATTAAAAATTTAAAAGCATATTTTTGCTCACATTAATTACTGGGTCCGCTCCTTTACTATCACCATGGAGAAGAGATGGAGGAGCTTGGAGGGAAGCGCATTTACAGATGAAATAAGGCTTAACTAAAACACAAGGCATGGCTCTTTTAGGGCGCAATTCATCAAAAATATAATAAAAAGCGAATGATAAGGCCATAATTTTGTGCAAAGGCTGTGGTCTGCAAGGTACAACAGCGTATACGGGAGGTCTCTTAACAAATAAGGGCAATTAGTTGGACTAGAACATAACTTTGAAGCAGAAAAGCATCTTAAAATCAGCAGAAGTTGTTTTATGAATCATATTATTATAACATTATCTCCTAAACATAAATAAAGGCCAAACATTGGATTATGTATCATTTTCTAAGTTAATCTGGAAACAGATTGTTGCTGTTTGTTTTACATGTGTTTTCCTCCAAACAAACTATGGGATCAGAGTGGTCGCCAGTTTTAAATAGCGTGAAAACTTCTCCCACCCGGGCGCTAAACGCTGCAGACCCACCGTGTAGTCAGAAAATAATCACTCAGCATTACAGGCTGATCTCAAGAGAACAAAACATTCCTTTTGCAACACAGGCTTATTAACAAAAATCATTTATTTCTTTTGAAAAGTTTCATTTCATTTACTGAGCTAAAAACAATCAGCTGTGATCAACTAGATTATGAACAATTAAAAATCCCAAGTCCTGAGCGGCATAAAGCCAACACACTATAATGATCTAACCCTTTCAGACTGCTGAGTAGCATTTGCAATCACTGTTTGGGGGTAACTGGCAACAGCATGCTTTCTGAGTAAATAAAAGCGATTTTCTGAAACATAAGGAAGTTAAAATGAGAAGGAAAGTGTGACATCATCCAGCTTCGCAAGAACATCCTGCCAAAAAGCTCATCTCTGTCCAGACTTAGTCAGGCCTGACAGCGCTGGCTGGGAGAAGAAGTTTCTCCCCAAGCAGATCTTGGTGTGGACGTTTGAATCGGTTTCAGACTGAATGTGCAGAAAATTTCAAGTTTCCCACTTTTACAAACATTTGTTTTAACATACTGTATTCATCTTTCCTCCTCAGACTAACCAGATTATCATTTCCACTGGCTTTACGAGGAAAAGATGATGAGATTCCTCTTCTTCACGTCGCATACATAAACATCTGTTTGCTAAGCTGTTTTAGTTAAAGCCATCTAAGTGCCTGAGCCATTTTATTTCATTTTCAAAACAAAAGTATCTGAATGGTCATCAAAATCTAAAAAAAAAACCAAAAAAAAAAAAAAACACTCTGCGTAATGTTTGAAGATAAATCCAGGTACCCTGCACAAAAAAAAAGAAATTAAAATAAAATAAAATAATTATGTAACAAGCCAAAAGCCTAAACTAGGATTGTGGGCTGAAATAAGAATGATCGATACTTCGGAACATGGTTTTGCGGAGACCCTCATAAGTGATCTGCAGCTCACGGAGCTGGAAATCCCAACAGACCAGAAAACTTGTGAAGAACATCGCTGAAAGTTTCCCCAGGCTTCATCCAAACAGCCACTTCCCACCAGCTGCATGCTCATCTCCATCTTCCTGAAATCTGTCCCGTTCCTCGAGGACTACTGATTGGCTGCTTCACAGGCATCTATCCAATCACTGTACACGTCAACTGGCTCCGACAGGTCTGATGAGTAATGCATTAAGGAAACAAACAAGTTGGAATATTACTGGATGTCATCAACACATGGGTGAAAAGAGGTGATGGGAAGCAAAGTGCTGTAAAAATAAGTCGTATGAAAAACACAACCAGCTAATATTTGTTCTAGATTAACGGGTGACCTTTACAAACAGCATCAGGGGTTGCTGGTAGTTATGACTGCTGACTGTACAGATTACAATATGTTTCGACCTTTTTGATCTCATATATTGATTAAATGTTTCACTTTAGCTCATGCAGCTAAAAACAAAACGGAAGGAACAAAGTTCACTGTGAATTTCACTTTTAGCCACTTCTTGTTTTATTTGAGTAAAGCTGCACATAAAAGGACGAGCTGGGATTTGTTTTAAACTGTAGCCACAAGTTTGTACATCCGCCGTACAATATTTGCATTTCAGATGCGAGTATATGTAGGAGGTTCATTTCAATACCTTTTTCAGATTGTTTAAAGACCTTCCAAAAACGTTAGCACATTATCACAACTTCAAGCTATAATCAGCGACATCTTTAATTACCAGTTTTCAGCAATTAAATCCATAAAACTCAGAATTCAGAATAAAGCATGAAAGAATCATTTAAACTAAATGCAAAAGATGGGCCGAAAGGTCACAACAAGTAACTCAAGTGAGCAGCTACTCACAACAACTTGATGAAAACAGAAATAGCAAAAAAAAACTCATTGCATTAGCTTGTGACCATCAGCTCTGCACTCCGGCAGCTTCTCACTGAGCTCTCCTCATGGTGGACTTGGTGACCAGTTGGGGCTTAATGACCCTTCCTGCTCTGTAAGCTGATTGGCATCTTTTTGCAGTGTGCCATACACGTCCATACTTTTCCTTTTTTCTGTAAGAACTATCACTCACAGCCCTGTTTTTCTTGGTTACCATGGTTATCCGAGCCAGCTTGCCTCTACACACGCACACAATTATACTTAACAATTACAATGTCGGCAAATAACTAAAGAAATGTTTCAATAAAAAAATGATAAAAACATGAGCACAGAAAGTGGTGGACATTTGCAGCTGCTCTTAACGGCCATCTTGTTGCTATTAGGATCACATGGGACTTGATGCTCATCCTCGTTTTGCAGCTTGTACATTAAACATCCAAGTTATCTCAACAGGCTACAACCATTGTTTAAAATCAGGCATGTCTAACCAGGAACCAAAAAAAAAGTCTATTTTTGCATTTCATTGTTTTTTTTTTTCTGAGTTTAACTGTTGTAAGATATGTAACATCACAAATACGATCCGAGACAACCTGGCAGGCCGACCAGACCAGCGCAACCTTGTTTTCATGTGTCACAAAGAGAAAATATACTTTCATAGATCATCTTGCAGTCACACCATAAAAGAAATCATAGCTCATAGAAGAGATGTTATAGTACTTTTAAAGTGACTTAAATTTCCCACCATCATTTATCATCTTTTAATCATTTTAACGACCCCGCGGACACCCTGACTATTACATGCAAGTATTAGTTGTAGCTTTATGTCAGAGTAGCATAATGTCAGGCCCTCCTCTCAATAAGACACACAGACATTTGCAGACAGTCTGGTGTGTTTTACAGAAACATAATTTGATTCACATCAGTTTAAGAGTAAAACAAAACATCGACTATATGCTGTAGGTGCTTATTCAATCCACGCAAACACATCCATTTCCTACACTGTGTCTCCCTAAATTCACCTACATACCTATGTGTGTCTACTATGTGTACCATTGCTGTGACTGTTTTAAATGACCCCCCTAGGGAGAAATAGTTAAAAAAAAAATTGGATTAAATTAAAGAATTAATCAGACTTCATGTGTTCGTGGTCTTGCAATGACATGGTGGCAACAATGGGTGGATATATTTCACTTTCTGTAAAACATTTAGTTAAATAGTGCAGGTTGTCCTTCTACACAAACTTTCTGTAAAAAAATGTTACACAGAGAAAAACATCAATAAACTGTGAACATTTCAAGCTTCTTACCAGCATCTTCTGTCAATTTAATGAGTAAACATGAGAGGAGTTCATGGTGAGAACCCCTGTATGCCTTCAGCAGCTCCCACTGACATCCGACATTAAAGATGTGATAGGAACATCTCTTGTGCATGGCATAACCCCTCTACCAAGACACCTCGTTAGAACTAAATATGTACGTTTTGACAAATTAATGAAACACAACAGCCATGGCACTAATGAAGGCAATAGTGTGGCTTCTTCCTGTTTCCCAGGAGCCGGCTTAACTAACAGCACCCACCAACGCCATTTAAAAACTTTAATTACTTTCAGATTGAACAGTTTCGGCCTTATTTCCTTTCATTTCATCTTTTTTGTAACCATGAAAACTAACAGCCCTGAAGAAACTTATGAGTTAGTTGATGGTTTCAGAATCTGACTGAAAAAGCGTTTTTATATTTAAAAAAAAGCTGAAAGTTTGCTAAAAACTACTTCTCTCCAATCAAGAATGAACTCACATGCTTGAACCTATTTATTTTTTTATTTTTAGAGGGTTACATTCAAATGCACCTTCCTGTTTGTCTCATTATTTTGTCGCTGTGTGGGAAGCATATATCAACCGTATGGCATGTGTGAGAAAAAGGATACAGGTAATGGGAGTCTGGAACTCCTCCAAGCAGACTGTGCATGATATTATCCCAGTATTTCTGCTTCTTTCCCTGTCGTGACAAAAACAGAAGGTAATTTGTCAACCATCCAGTAAAAGAGGGAGAGAAACATGGCAACAGATGTCTTTATAAGACTACTATTAGTAAATTACATTTTAACATCACAGGATTTCTCGTGGTTGCAAAAGGGGCACGTGAACTGAGTTTCCAAATCCCCTGTCATCTTCTTCTTGGGGGGAGGTTTTCTTTTAGACTTGCGGCGCCCCATTGTACAAAAGCTGGAAAATAAGCCAGAGTGAAAGAGACAAAAACAAAAAACAAAGGGATTAAACTGACTCAGCAAGTGTGTCGACTCAACATTTTTCTTAATATCTGACCGGAAAACAATAGTTGTAGCGGTTCCAGTTGTTGTTAGTAAGTTAGCAAGCTAACATTAGCATGTTTGTTCTCCGGCTTTTCAACAACTTCACTCGCCTCACGATTAAATACACGAGTTTATTGAACTAAGAAATCGTATTTCTTTATGGATCGAATAGCCGTAGTGTTTAAACATAATGATACTATTTCATATCAAGTAGTAAACTTTAATCGTTTACCTTTTTAGTGTTAAAAAACACGTTCCTATGAGCAAACCGATTCCTCCAGGAAGACCCGGCACCAATGACTGTTTCATGTAAGTGATTGGACAGAGTTTTAGTTTTCTTGACAACTATTGGTTGTCTGGCATGTCAATCAAAGTAACTGGCAGTGACGAAACAAAGTCTAGCTGAGTTTATTCCTCGCGTGGTGGCAACAGAGGCTCGGTCAGGTGTGGTTACATGTCCTCAGTATTCCTTTTTTTAAATTATGCTATTGTTAACTCACTATCTCTCTACACATTCAGTTTGTATAACGTTTGCGCTATTTGTGGTTCCACAAAAACAACAATATGTTGTAAACTATGCCTGTAAAGGAGTTTGTGTCGCTTTAAATGAAAAAATGGGCTCTGACCAGAGCTGTTGCAACACTTTTGTCAAACTTGATTAAATTAAATCGGATATATTGATTAGTGATGGATGTCCCACGATCTGACAGTAGCTTTCGTCCATTTATGGATTAATCCCAGTACATACCAGCTCTGTACTGGGATGCCCTTTGGGCCCACCAGATGAGGTGTTTGAGGTTGTTGTCCCTCCAGAGCACCAACAGCCCTGCACAGATCCTTCACAGACAGGTTGCTGCATCCAAAGTATACATATTTTATATTCTTTATTCCTGCAGCAGTTAGACTGGAAACCAGTACTATGCCCAGTAAACCACAAATACACTCAATAAAATCCAATTCACTTTATTTTACACATAAATATCACCAATAGTTGAACAGGTAACCTCTTTTTGTATGTTTTGTATATTATAAAAAAGAAAAAATCGATTAAGCACACCGTTTAGTCATTGAATTCTTATTTTTATATTTATTTAAGAGAAATTAAAATGTCCAAATATTTAAAAAGTAGACATGAGTAATATTACACTGATTTTTTGTTCTGAATGTCGGTTTTGATTAATCTTCGATTAATTGCCCAGCCCTTATTGATTTTTTTAAATTTAATTATTTTTTCATATTAACCTCATGTCTTCATGCAGTCCACATGCATCTTGGCCTTTTTTGAGTCTATAGATTGAATATTTGTCTCTTTGTTCGTGCTGCGATGAACTGGGAGCAGCTCCAGCCTCCCTCGCAACGATTCATTTAAATAAAAGAGATGTTTTGAATAAAAATATTTTTTAAAAACATGCGAGTGTAACCGGCTTTTACCCAACTTTTCTGGTTCAGAAAGTTATGGAGGAATACTGTAACAAAAAAGTGGACGTTATGTTAAATAAACTCCCAATTTTAGACTTAATTGGTGCCTTAATGGAAAGAATCTGCTTTTTTCATGCTTGCAATGCTCTGCAGACAACTTTTAAATTAAAAGAAAATTAATATTTTGACTAGCATAATGTATTCCATTTCTAAATTTTTCCCCTCAAATTTTAATTATGTTGTCAACGTGCAATATTCCTTTTTAACTATGTACATGATGTATTTGTTTTCACTGAAACCTGATTTTATTTAAATGTTTCAGTAAACAACAAATAATGTGATATGTACGTTTTGCGGCAGTGATTTTAAACCCTAAATGATCACAGCACTAATTTGCGGATAGGGAAGATTTTTGTGGGGCGAAGATCTAAAAACTGGCCCCACCATCAGACCTTTCATTGATGTGAGTTACTGGTGTTTCTCTGTAAATGATCAGCATATTGTTACAAAGTTACTTGTATTATTTTACCACAATATCAGCAAATCACTTTAAAAGGAGTTAAACTTTAGGGTCTGTGTCAAAATGTTGATTAAAAGAAATCAAGTCCAAATTCCTTCATGTAAAGAAAAGAAAGATGGCACTATATTCAGTGTTTGGTTGAAGGCTGGTAGCGAAGGGAGCTGGAAATAATCAAACCTTTGCCTTTATGTGATAGATGTCGATGATGGTGACCATGAAGGTGGTGGGCCTGGGCGCCGTGGCCCTTACTGTCAGTCTGGAGCTGCTTACCCGGCTCCTCAGTCGTCTCAAGTCCAGAAAAACCCTCAATCAAGTCCTGTTCTTCCCCTCAGAAGTGGCCTGTGTGGAGCACATCTTTACTCCCAACTCACCCCAGTAAGCGAGTTAAAGAAGCCAGTAATGGTTTTCCTCATGTCATTGTTTGAGATTTAAAAAGATTTAAAAGGATCAAAATACCTACTCTAAATGGATTCTGTAAATTCAGTGAATGTTTCTTAACTTAATTCAGGAACTTTGTAGTCTACATCCCAACTATATCGCACACAAGGCATGACTAAGACTCGGTAACAAGTTATTTTTTATGGTTATTGTTGTAATACAGCTGGATGACTTGCAGCACATCTGACAATATTTTAGTTTAGTTATTTTATTTGAACCCTAGTTTTTTATAAAAAATCCCATTCTGTATTTTTAGAGCTGTTACCCTTTGTCATTTAAGTAAATACAGCAGTCGTATCATACATCCATCCATTTTCTATACCGCTGAATCCAATTCAGGAGAAGCTGGACAGGTTTATGTCTGGACAGGTTGCCAGTCCATCACAGCAAGTTGTATCATAAAGACACATATATTTATAAAAATAGCTTCTATGAACATTAAGCAGACTAAACAGGTCGATCAACTATGGTTTTAAACCAGAGACTGTTTAAAATGTAACCTGCTTGAGAATAAACCACTTATTTCCATTCTGTGTGGATACAAATTTATATGAATTATATTATATTAATTATAGTATGTATAGTAAAATAAAAAGTATTCACAGTGAATTTAAAGCAGCAGGGATTTGTAATGTTAAAAGAAAAATCATAATAACCTTTAGGATGAACTTACTAAAACAAGCTAATCTGGGTGTGATAACAAGCAGACTTATAATAAGCTGCCTGCATAGTAAGTGGACAAACCCCTAAACTACTCTGCGTTCGTAAACACCTTCTGGTTTCATCACAGCACAGCACATCTTTGCACGCTGCTCCTTGGAAAGGTGCTGTTAGATTGTTATGGCGTCTCTTCTACAGCCTGCTTCCCGTCATCTCGCAGGTCGCGACTCTTACACAGGCATTCCAAAATTTAGAGTATTTTTCCGGCAAAGCTGTTCTTTTGTTTACTTAGAAGTATGTTTGGGACTGTTGTCATGTTGAAAAGTTATTTTTCTTCCCAGGTTTTTGGACCAAAAGTGACTGGTATTTATAACTGTCCAAAGCGGCAACCTCTGTTGGAAAAAAAGTGAAACCAAGGTGGAAGTGCCAAAACCTGCAGTTCCCCTCTCATCCACTAGGGGCTCCATAACCAGCAGTGTTTATTAGACAGCAGATTGTTCTCTAACATGATTAACCACAAAAAAAAAGTAGCACAAAACGTTCTGATTCCAAAATAACTTGTGTCCAAACAGTCCTCTTCCTCATCCTCTTCATCATACTGCTGACATCATCAGAGCAACATCACACATTATAAACATGTTACTGACGCTTGAACATATTCACCACCTTTTGGGTCAATAAACTGTTTTAAATGATGGGTTACGTGATTCTACTTAAAAATCTTTTTTACTTGTGTTGTTCAGCATTAAAACAGGCAGAATGATTTATTTTCCTACATTAATGATGTGATATCAGTGTAGCATCAACTCTTTTCATTCTCTGTAAAACACTGAATATCCCGACTTTCTGGGAGTTGTGACAATGACAGGTCTTAAGGTCTTTTATGGGCATATTTAAAGACTTTCTTTAAGTATTAAAGAGTCAGGCACCCCCCCGTTGGCTCAATTGATATATTTTGTATTGTTTTATTTGCGATTTTCTTTTGTTTCTGCCAATGTCTCTCTTTCTACATATGATCTTAAGTCTGTAAACATAAGTAAAAAATCAAAATAATACTTTAATGCACACAGCGTATTATACTTGTTATATGTTCTTTTCCAGTTGAGCTGTAGAAGTGAACACGTCAACAGTTGGAAATGTTTCATGGGATTTATTGTGCTTTTATTCTTTTGGCATTATTAAGTCATATTTAGTTCACTCCAGCAAACCTGGAAAGTTGACTTGACGTTTTAAAGGGGTGTGTATCTTACACCTTCCATATGTTCGAGCTTTATGAGCGAGTATCAGCGCAGCTCACTCAATGTCTTCTCTGGGTTTTGCTCTTCCAGTGTCTGTTGCTGCTCATTGCCTCATGGCGTGGAGACCTCTTTTTCCCGTTTTCTGCGCCACATCCTGTCTGCTTCCACCACCCTGGACTTGTGCATCTTTTCTTTTTCCAACATGGACCTGAGTCGGGCTGTAGTACAGCTGCATAAGAAGGGGGTAACCATCCGAGTCCTCACCGACAGGGACTACTCAGCCATCACCGGCTCCCAGATCGGCGTCCTCCGTAAGGCTGGTAAGACATAAAATCTAGTTTATTTTTATATCCTTTCAAGCTGGATGATATCATGTTTTTGAGGCCATATCATCCTTATAACAGGAAATGTAATAAACATACCACAGCCAGACATATATGACTCCTAGAAATATATTATTAGTTAAAAAAAAAAAGAAAAAGTCACACCAACCTCTGACGCCATTATTAGAGACACATTTTGTTGAGATACGGGAATGATGATGATGATGCTGGTCTTATTTGACAACAGGAGCTCACTCCATGCTTTTGAAAGTCAAGTATCACTGTCAGTAAGTACCACATGATCCTTAATGGAGAACAGTGAGAAGAAAAGGGGGTCAGGGTCACTGGAGGTTGCCTCTACAAGCTCTTGAATGAGTCAGAGTAATGGTGCTGTGAAAGATTTGTGCCACAAGTCTGACTCATGCTGCCTCACTTTGTCTCTCAGTCCTGCCTGCGTTTCATAAATCACCGCCGCTGCATATAGTTAGGCGAGATTTAAGTAAGTACCAAACTGGCAACCAGACAGCAAATGTTATTAGGCAAAGTGATTCTGAGTGTGCAC
>JBAMHX010000005.1:4671391-4696912 GCA_037177515.1 Pseudomugil tenellus
ACTATTTCATGGTCATATATTTATTTCAAAATGTTGTATTCATTTATTTAATTATGAATCATACGGGTCTCCATAGTGCACGAGGGTCGCTGTATGCTGATTGCAAACCTCATGGAAAGCGCTTTGGCGCAAGGAACAATAAAGTCCCCATTTCATATTTAGTCATTATCTTGCAGAAACCTTTCAGTCCGGCTGAATGAAACCGCAGCTCAGCCTGCTGTCACTTTGTTCTTTGGAAAGAGGGAAAAGTCAGACATGTGCAGGCCCTTAGAATGATCTTACAGGGATGTCTCTGCACTGTTCATGTCCTGGGGTTGAAATTGGTCAGACTTCCTGTTACTCTTTTCCCTCGCCTTAAGAAAAAAGAAGAAAAAAGCCATTTTCTCAGAGGGATTCGGCCAGTTGAGCCACATGGAGTTTGAAAGAAAGATCCTTCCTAAAAGCAAAGTTCTGGTCATCATGCCATGCTTTTTTTTCTCTTACCATGACAAGGATGAGCAGTAATTAGAATAATCCATGTTAAATGTCTCCTTTTTATACTGATAAAAACACTTTAAACACAAAAAATAAACGTATGGTCCTCATTTTATTATTTTAAATATGTAGCGTTGCTGCCATTAAAGTGAAAAAGGAAATGCACATGTTTGTGAGATCCACAAGCGCTGTCCTCAGTGTGAGAGAAGATGCAGACATAGTGATTAAATGAGAAATCACTGCAGTTTATTTTTTATTTATATTTTCTGCAGCTTTAGATTTGATCACTACTGTTTATACAGTTCAGTCAGAAACTGTGTTTTTCACTCCTAGAAAAGCATCTTAATCATTAATGTTTGTTACAAAACATCATTTGTTCCAGTGTTTTAGATGCAGCTGTAGTAAATGTTACTTAAAAGGATCATTTGACTCAAATCAAATTTATTTATAAAGTACTTTAAGACAACAGCAGTTGCCACAAAGTGCTGAAGATTAAAAAGACCAAATAAAGTGCAGAGTGAATTATAATAGCAGCAAAATGATAAAAGACATTAAATAAAAACAATAAAAAGTAAAAAAAAAAAAAAAAAAACATTAAAAATTAAGTTAAAAACATTAAAGCAATAATGAAGGAACAAAAAAAACTGATTCTCATACTGGATCAAAAGCCAGTTTATCAAAATGGGTCTTCAGGCGAGTTTTAAAAATGGACAGTGATGCTGTTTCTCTAATCTGTCCCCTCTGAGCTTTGGTACCTCCAGAAGGAGCTGATCTGAGGCACTGATCTAATGCAGTGACTGCTATGAATGTGTTTTCATAGCTTTGAAATGAAAACTGGGTATCTTTGCATGGAAAGTTTGAAAAAAAGCTGGAAGGCGGTTTCTAAAGAGCACTTAAAGAGAACAAAACTTGTCTACGATGCTTCAAACTCCGTTGAAAAAAAGGTTTCTTATACTTAACACGTTGTGTTCTTGTATCTGTGCATGCTTCTTTTCATTCATTCATACCCTACAACCTTACATCCAGTTCAGGCTCCCAGCACATGCTCCCCCTGCTCAGGTCCATCCCACGGTGCACGTTTCTTCACTAAGTGTTAAAGTTTGGCACCTGAGAACATTTCTGAACTCTCCTGCTTGTAAACTACCTTTAGCTGTTCTGGTTGAGGTCCTGGCTCTGCAGCAGCGGCTCCAGCAGCCTCCTGATGTAAATGAATCCTTTCCATTAACAGATTTAAAACACAGCTGAAGACGTATTTGTTCTCATTTGCATTTTGTATCGTTATTCTTCCTCTTCTTGCTGTTGTTTGCTTTTTGTCCGTCTCAGCAGCTTCCCAGCAGCCAGCGGCTGGCATCAGCATAGACACTGTCCTGAATTTGCCCTCTTTCTTCATCCTCATCGTTTACTCTCCCCAGGAATCTGCGTGCGACACCCCGAGTGCTTGACACACATGCACCACAAGTTTGCAGTTGTGGACGGCCGGCTGCTCATCACCGGCTCCCTCAACTGGACGCTGACTGCAGTGCAGAGCAACATGGAGAACATCCTCATCACAGAGGAGCCCGACCTGGTGAAGCCGTTCATCAAGGAGTTCCACCGCCTGTGGGAGCTCAACGATCCGGCACGAAACCACCAGAACCAGAAACTAATCAGCCAAAGTGTATGCTGATCTGCACGCTACGAAGCCGCCATGTTCTAAACGTTGGTGTTGAATCTGTCGTGGTAAGTTTGGTCACAAACTCCTCCAGGGTGGAGCTTTTCTTCATCCCATGAGGCTGCGTTGCCATCCTGGAGGACCGGGTTGCGTCAAGATGACGGACCATAGATTAGAAGTTTAGTTCTAGTGTTTGGTGGTGCTGATGTTTTTACAGGTGAGATTATTATTGTTCATATTTGTGTTATATGCAGAGTTGTACTTGCTGTGAAAACAGCAATAAAAAAAAACTCTTTCACACTTAACAAGCCTGTTGCATCACTGTCCCGCAAGCAAGATTGTTCCGTCCTGATCAGGCATGACTTACCTGGAAACATTGGTTTCTAAGTTTCATCCTGGTGGTTTACCAGTGGGCGGAGTTGTTCTGGTTCAGGCATGTAAATGTGCTCATTCAGCTTGTTGCTACAATACAGAACTTAGTTTTATTATTTCTCACATATAATAATCTTAGTAGTTTATTAAGTTTCAGCATTTATGACAATATTTGACTTTTTGTATCAGCTTTTGTATTTAATTTATAAGGAAGCATAAGGAGTTTTGGAAAAATGTAGACAGATGTTTATTAGTACAAATGCTTCAAACGGGATTAAATTTCAAATTAAATTGATATATCTTCAACATAAAAGCAAGTTTTCATTATTTTTCAATATTTAGAACAGTTTTGATAACTATTTTCTTCTTGTAATGTCATTTGAATATTCAGTCTGTATGTTTATAATCCTTCCCTGCAATAAATAATGTTTATTATTTATGTGTATTTTAAAAATAAAATCACCAGTTTGCCGACCAGATGTTAAAAAAGCAAATAAGTGTCTTTTATTTGCACTTAAATGTATAATATATGAAGTTCTCTGCATTGATGTGTTCAGATAAGCCTGTTCAGAAACAGAATACATATTTTGTAAAAAATCTGTTTTCACTGATAAGTATAAAGTGACTGATCAGAGAAACTCTTAAAATGAGAAACAAGAATCTACAAAAAACTTCTTGAAATACTGTAGGCTGATCTTCATTTACTTATATACTTTTCTATATTATTTTCTTCATAACACAAAATATAATGCAGCATGATTTAATCAGCTGCCTGGATAGGTAAGAGTTGTTTACTGTCCAAGCACTTTACATTTTATAGAAGACATAGAAGTCATAAAACCACGTTATAGCTTAAATTAACAACCAACAATGCTGAAGACAAAAATCTAATGTCACTGAATTCATTATTTAATTAAGGATCTTCCTAAATAAACAACTTATGAATAAAACATCAAAAGTTCATGATGTAGTTTATAGTAATTTGTGTTAAAACAGTTTGTAACTATTTCTTGAAAAGTGTAATCAAGAACAACACTGAGCTGTGTGTGCTAAGAGTCAAAAGTTAGATTCTTATAGAGATGTTTTATTTTGTAAAGCTCATACAGGAAGTGCTGCTTTGACTTCCTGTTTAGCTTGACAGTTTCCGCGGTGGATGTCCCAGTATCAGGCACTGTGAGGAGATCCGGGAGTGAAGCACCTGAACAGAAGAGGCAGTCGCTTGGCTTTTTGGGTGGAGGAGGAAGACCGTAAGAAAGACGGAGGACACACATCCTGAAGCATTTTAAGGTAATTTACGTCCAGTCGCGTGCCGCCACGAACAGCTGTTGAAGTTTCAGCAGCCAGTAGCAGAGTTACCGTATGGTGCTGGTTCTGCCAGATTTGGCCAAATACGACTCCAACGTCAGCTTCGACAGCAGAATAGAAACTTTGTCTTCATGTTTGTAGAATAACACGTGAATTTTTACGCCTTTAACTGGAATTAAGAGTCAACAAGTGGGCTGAAATACTGTCTTTCAAAGTGGTATTTTTCAGAACTGTGCATGGAAATGAAAAAATGCTGAATGTGATTACAGACGCAGATTTAATCTGTAGCTTAATTCACTGCAGAAACCCCCCAATATAACAGTTTGTAGGTAGTTTTATTACTGATGTGTATGCGCATGCGTGGTGTTTTGCTGAGCGTGTGCAGCCGCCCAGTCCCTCCTTAGTGATCCTGGATGTGGTAATGCTGAACTGGTCCCCTGAGACATCTCATTAGCAGCCATTCCTGGGGGAGGAAAGAGGGTGGGGCAGAGTGGGTGTGCAGATGAATGGATGGTGCAGAGAGATGAAGGGGGAGGGGGGGATACAGGGCCAGATATGGATGGATTATGACAGTGAGGATGCATAGATGGATGGAATATGGCTACGTAAAGGGAGATGGATGGTGGTGGGGGTGTATTTGTGTGTGTGTGTTAAAGTGGGAGTGCCAGTGGGTGGATTAATGGTCAGACAGGTGATGGATGAAATGCACCGGGAGGTTAAGAGGATCTACTGCCCTCAGCACACCACTCAGTTTTTCTTGATCCTATAAGTTTCTGTCATGACTTCATTTGACAAATGGCCTCAGGGAGAAGTAGGTGGCTGATAATAGGAGAAACAGAGGATGGGGCACGCTCGGGTGGTGATTCACAGCACGGGGATGAGCTCGGAGAGGGGCAAGACAGGAAGACAGATAGATATTTACCCCACCGGCTGGTAGCAGAGTGTGAGGCAGGGAGGTGGTGCAACTACAAGCTCATCACGTTGCTCACGTTGGAAAAAAAGTATCAAGATAGCCAGTGTTGTTCTCCCACCATCACAGATTTATCCGTAAAGATATGACATGCTAACGAGCTGCTGAAAACATTTAGCACGGTAGCAAAACCAAAAAGCACTTTACACATATTTTTATGTGCTGCTCGGTGTGGCTGTATGAGCCGGAGATCAGGGCGGGGTCCACGAGCATCTTATACTGAATATTGGCAGAATAAGATGATTAAACAGCAACAAGTGGAGACAAGCAGAAATGTAGTCATCAAACCAGTGTTTTCATGCCGAACATTCTTCAGCTCTGCTGCAATAACAACCAATGCAGAAGCTGATTTTAACTAATTATACATTATGATGCAACCATGATGTCAGGGAAATAATTATGTCACTTTCTATATTTAGAGGCAGGCAAGTGCATTAAATCATTAAAATATTTTATCTGTAAAGCTTTTTTATTGTGGAAAAGGATGCAGAATTATGTTTTTTTAACGTAATACATTAGCTTATTCTGGCAATGCTACTTACCCACTTTGTTCGCTCCATCTTGCAAATCAGGCGTTGGACCCACTTTTTCATTCAAGCTACCTTAATTATTGGTCTCATAGATTTATGAAGTTATTGCAAACGTTCCTCAGTGATTTTTCTCCGTTTTGGTTTGATGGCATCACACAGGTGAGGTAGAAATTAGGCGGCATGCATCCATCCTAATTCTGAGCCGACTGTCTGAGCTGCAGTGGAGACTCATCTGATTGGCCTGTTCCACAGGTTTGTACAATAAATAAAGCTTAATGGTAAAACGCATTCAACTTTTGCACATCATAGAACGAAACGTGCACCCGACAACTGGAACAATTCGAGGAAGCGATAAGATACAACCTGGAAACTCAAATATAAACAAAACAAAGATCAGATCAGTGCAGGTTAACTGTCAACAGCATGGCTGGAGTGTTGCATGATTTAAAGTTCCCGTATGTTTTATGGGTCCGAAAAAAAGCACAATGTGACTTTTTCCTGTTCTTATCAGTCGTCTGTCTGCTTTAAAGCGGGACGTGTTATGCGTCCAGTCACGGCATTCTGGATAACATGCTTGTTACCATGGTTACCAGACGGCGTGTCGGCGTGTTTCACCCTTCCGTCGCCGGATATCCTTCGTGTGAGCATGATAACTGGAAGAATTTTCAAAATTGTGTTTTGTTACTCTGCATACATGTTTACATCTCTAAGGGGGCGATCTGGGTCGAATTTCACGATGTGTGGATTTATTGTTTCCCCACCAGGTGGCGCTTCATACACAACAAAACAGATTTTTGGTTATATCTCTGGAACTATTCGTCTCATTGACCTCAAATCAAGTGCAAATAAAAGGTCATGACCTCAGGATGCATCCTGTCCTGATGTCATACTGGGCTGGTTCAAAGTTTCAACACCAGGTGAAGCTTTGTGGCTGAACATGCGCAGCATTATTATTATTTCTTCTTCTTCTTATTATTATTATTATTATTATTATTTCGTTTCTACTTTTCCTGCAGCGCTTCTATCATCTTCAACCAGTCTGTCCATCCTCCTCTGACAGGATCAGGGAGTTTTGGTCAAGACAACTGCGGCTATTTGGATATTTTCTCCTCGCCAAACCTTTAATTATAGGTACAGGTAATCCTAGAAACAGTTGTGTATGAACCATGTCCATGTCTTCCTGATTCTGATGCTCATTTTGAGCTTCAGGAAGTCTTCACCATGTCTGCATGAATAAATGTACTGAGTTTCTGCCATCAGATTAGCTCTTTGTGTTAGCAAGCGAGTGAAAGGCGGGTCTAATAAAGTGGCCATTTTTGACATACGGCACAGCTCCGCCTACAACCGGCTGTTCTTTTATGTCTTTTGCAGTTATGTTTCTTTCGAAAGCCCGTTTCCTTCCAATTCCACATGTTCTGACTGGACTCAGTTAAAGCCTTTAGTTGGAGGTTCATTCGAGTTCATGGATATGTCACAAAGAGATGCTATTAAATGTTAGATTAGCCTCATTTCCACTTAATTGGGTTGCGAATGGTTCAGGTGCATCTCATTTCTGACTTGTTCTCTACTCTAATCTGCTTTCTGAACAACACTATCAACGTGGTAGTAACGTGGCTGTTTTCCTATGTGCAGGCACCTTCCTGGAAACAAGCCCGGAATAACCTTTTCCACATTCCGGCTCAGTGCCATTGAAATGCTAACAAATTTACAGCGATTGTCGGCACCGGTTGAGGGTCCGCTCCATGACCGGTGCAGGGGCACATCGGAGTCTGATAATATAATACTGTTTAAGCATCTGCTGATATTACTGCCACAACAATCATTGCCCTGATCTGTAAATGTTTTCCCGGCTTTTCACCGTGTGGGAAGCTGGGATACGCTCCAGACTCCCCTCATGCCTGAGCAGATAATAAGATGTCAGGTCTTCTATGTTTTAACTCAGGGGTGTCAAGCATATCGCTTGGGACCATGATCACCCAGCAGAGGGTCCAGTCTGGTCCAGTGGGTGGATTTAGTTAATGTAAAAATGACATAGAAGAAATTAACTGCAGTGTTTTTAATTAGAACATATTTAATTCCTAATTTCCCCAAATAAGACAAAGCAGCAGAATAATTTATCAGAATAACTACACAGATGACACACAGAATTACTTTTAAACAACCTCTTGGTCAATTCTCGCTCAAATATTGTATTTTTCACTTCCTAAATACTTAGATAAACTTTTTTGTGATTTTGAATAAGTTAAATAGATAAAATCTGCACACAGATGTTTTTAAGAGGTTTGCTCCCCACCGGCGTCCACGGGAAGCCAGTGGGAGAAAAAACATGTCGCCAGCATCTCTGATCATCTGCTGAGGTTCTCCTCCAACTCGGGAGATTCTCAGGAAGTGACAACCTCCTCATGATGCTCAGTTCCTTTGGAGTTGCTGACATTTTATTACTCATAGTGTCATCTCGTTCTTTATCACCTCCTGGTTTCATTCCCACAGAGCAGGAACCCCTCCAGACCCCTGTCAGATCCCACCCACTCAAATATATCCTGGGTCTTTCTCCCTCAGTACAACAAGCTGCTTTCTGCCTCTGCAAAGGATTATTTTGCCATTTTCTCATGATGTAAACACTCTCGCCAGTTTTTTTTTTTATCTTTCTCACTCTTCGTCCTGTTTCTCCTGACAGATGGCATTAGCCAGAGATCCAGAGGTGGTGCAGGAGCAGAGCGACGCCGCCGACCAGAACTTCGACTACATGTTCAAGCTGCTGATCATCGGCAACAGCAGCGTGGGAAAAACCTCCTTCCTGTTCCGCTTCGCAGATGACTCCTTCACCTCGGCGTTCGTCAGCACCGTCGGCATCGACTTTAAAGTCAAAACCATCTACAGGAATGACAAAAGGGTCAAACTACAGATCTGGGTGAGATTTTAAAGTAAATTAAAAACCTTTTGCTTGGTTTTATATCTAAGAGCTGAAAACGTATGTCAGAACAGAACCATTTGTCTTTATTGTCCCTCAAAATGAGCTAAAGCTACACGAGTTTGTAGAGGATTTTAATGACTCTTTAGGAGCGTTTCATCGCTCCGATTCACTGTTGTGATCAGAGAAACGTGGCCAAACTGGTAAAAACTGATCAAGCTCGACATGCTTTCGCCTCATTTGGACATTTTTGTTGTTGAATTTGTGAAATGACCAAAAAAAAGAAAGTGAGCGAAAAGTTAAAGAGCAAAAAGCAAAACGTTTTTAGTGCAAGTTTGGTCCCTACCTGTAGTTTAAAACAATCCCCCCCCCTCCCTCCCCCAACCAACCCCTAACTCACATTTATTTGTCTGCAAACATGTGCAAAGCTTTCTTTTAAAAATATCACCACTCCCAGCTGCCTTCAGGTCAAATAAAAACAGTACAAGGTCACTTCTCCTGTTGTATTTTCACACAAAGTGCCTCAAATGGTACAACTGTAAAAATCCACCAAGCGTTACCATTTTACTCTGACACTCAGTGGGTTGACATGGGTTTTAATCACTGACTATAAATTACTGGACAGCGCATAGTGTCCAGTGGAAGTACGCAGCTGTAACCAATGAAAGCGCTCTAACACACGTCAATTCCAAGGACACGCCTCTAAATTTAAGATTAAAATAACATCGAAACGAGTTATCGAAAAGAGTTAGAAAAAAATCCCCCCCCCCCCAGAGTTCACATGACGGAAAATTGGACCTATTAAACTGAAAAAAGTTTTTGGAGCCGCTCTATAAACGTGTTTATTTAAGCTGTGAAATGGGACATTTTAACATGGGAGTCTATGGGGATTGCTCGCTATTGCAGCCAGTCATCTAGCGGTGAGGGGTGAACTGCAAGTATTTCTACTTCCTTATTAGCCTCATAATAGGCAGCCAGAGATTGCCGCCTGCTTTTAATTCAGAATAAAAGTTAATTTCGCTTTAAACAGATGAAAAATAACCATTTAAAGACTTAATTCTGAATGAAAATGACAATTCAGAATTAAACTTCTGAATAAAATGGAATAAAGTTGTTTAATTTGACTCATGTCGAGCTAGTACTACAAAAATATAATCAAAATTAAAGTGAAAACGTGACCATGTTGTTTTCCACGTAGCCAATAAGGCTAGAAGCAGGAAGTTTGTGTATTTCCGTTGTGTTAAGTGCGTCACTTCCGCCGTCACGTCGGAATTAAGAGAAGGCGAACAAACGTATAAACCTTAATTCAGAATTATCATTTCAATGTCAAGTTGAAGAAGAGTAGTTTAATGCAGAATAATTTCATTTGGAATTAATAATTCCAAAGGAAAAAACATCACATACGCTCTCTGTTTTGCATGCAGGTGAAAAACTGACAATGTTTCCAGGAGACTCTGTTGAGTTCACTGAATAAAAAGATGCAAAAACATTAAAGGCCGATGAGAAGCTGTCCAGTGGCCTTTTAGGACCACAGTCAAAATAAAACTGGTGCAGCTGAAGACCACCCACCCTCCTCATCCTGTGTCTCTGCCAGCTCTCGTTGTAGTCGTCCTAAACAGAAACATCTTGAATTTAAACATGAATTTCTACAAACGAAGCTTCGACTTTTCCCTTGAAGCCCACTTTCATCCTGAAACCATGATAACCCGGAGAACCGTGGTGTGAAAGGTTCTTCGTGGTTTTCAGAGGCCGCTCGGGGATCTTTTTCCTTCAGCAGATTGAAAGTTAACTTCAGGTTAGCTTTGACAGACTCTGCAGCAACTAAAGCGAGCAGAAAAGGCTCCGCTCTGTTATGCGGGAGCTGTAATTTACTGGAGCTCATTAAACGGCTCTTACCTGTGGCGGAGAGGATTTAAAATTCATCATCGACCAGAAGCAGGGTTGAGTACATCCTCACCCCGTTCCCTTGGTTTCTCCCTTACGTGCTGCTGCCTGTCATGAATTTAAACTAATTTCTCACACTGTGGAGTTAATGACAGTTGATGTTTAACATTGTCCCCAGACGGCAGGCTTCATGAAAGATGCATGGCTTCTCGCTGCTGGAGCCGAATGTGCTTACTGCGCAGACTGACACCAGGGACGGATCTATTACCGAATGTTAGTGGGAGCAAAAACATTACCTTTTTTTGCATTGTGCAGCAGAATTTCTGCTATTTTAGGCAAAGAAAAAAAGACAGAAGAGTCTAAATTTTCTTTGAAACATCTGGAGAAGATCACAAATTTCATTTCAGCATCTAAAAAGTGGAATTACAACTTTCTCTGTTTTTATTTCTCCAATTTGACAAGTTATTTCAGTAAAATCAGCTGAAACTGAGAGACCCCTGCACACTCAGAGAGCACTAGGGCGCGTTTTGGGTTTTATTTGACAGGCACATGCAGCCAAATCAGTTTCCCATATAAAGAAACTGCAAAAGACGTCGTTTGGCAGTGAACGTTTGGATTCGTAGAGACGTGAAAAGACGTCTTTGGCAGCTAATGAGTTAAAATAAGAGGAAAGTGTGGGTTTGACAGAAGGCCTGGTATGTTTACAGGACACAGCGGGGCAGGAGCGGTACCGGACCATCACCACAGCTTACTACAGAGGAGCCATGGGATTCCTGCTCATGTATGACATCACAAGCCAGGAGTCCTTCTGTGCTGTTCAGGACTGGTATGTAGATCCATGGATGTGTAACACAAGTTGAGATGCAGTGAAAGAAAAGAAAGGTGTGTGAAAATAAAAGATGAGCTCAAACACAGAAAAAAAATACTGTTTTTAGGGGTTTTAGTCTTTACAAAGTTGTTGACATATAGGCCAGTGTATTGTGATTTAAAACTCTTTTATTCTTTGCATTTTTTAATCTTTGTTTTATTTAAGGTTACTTGATCCTCAAATAGTGTCCATTTCTTCTTCCTTGTGCCTCAATCTGTAAGTCGTTTTTTTTTTTATATCCTTCACACTACACAACCATTTCTGAAAGTTAGGTGAATTGGTTGTCCACCATTTATTTGACAGTCATCCATAAAATCCAGACAAGATATTTTCATTTTCTGTCATTTTCTTGGTGCTAGTAATAACTTTTCTTTCTCCTAAGCACCTTCATTTCCCAATATTTGCTTTATGCTCAATACAACATCAATCCAAAATTGTTTTATTTTTTCACATGTAAGAATATATGTGCATAAACCACTCCTTTCTCTTCATATTTCCTGCAGCATTTAATAGTTTGCCATTTTTTTTTTGTTTTGTTTTGTTTTTTTAATTCGGCAAGGTTTCTGGGTGTCCCAAATTTCCAAGCGAACTCCTGCCACTATGGAGAGCTTAGAACTGAGAAATTAGCTTTTAGAGTTTGAAACTTTTCGTCTTTATTAATATTTTTTTGCAGATCCTTTTCCCATTTGTCTTTAATATTGCATGCTCCTGTTGTTTAGTTTCCTGTAATATTTTACACAGTTCTCCAATAACCTTGTTTTCTCCTTTTTGAAATGTATTAATTACATACAGTAATTATTATTTTTTTCCTTTTTATTGGTATTTTACTTTGACAAGCATATTGTTCCTTCCTCACCTCATCTTTACAGGCGTTCAGGGAAGAAAAACAAAGAGTTTCTATTTTTTTTGTATAACTCAGGAAAACATTTGTCTATTTCTTTTTACTGATTTATTGTTTCCCCACCAGGTGGCGTTTTATGCACCAAAAATCCTATTTTTGGCTCTATCTCTGGAACTATTTCTCTCATTGACCTTAAATCAAGTGCAAATGAAAGGTCATGACCTCAGGATGCATCCTATCATGACACCATACTTGCCTTGTTCAATGTTTTCACATCAGATGGAGCTTTGTAGCTGAAAATTCACAGTTTTGCCCATATCTTTGTAACTATTTGTTAGATTAACCTCAAATCAAGTGCAAATGAAAGGTCATGACCTCATGATGCATCTGGGCATTACATACCTGCTTGGATCAAATTCTAATTAACTAATTAAGTATACAATCTTTTTTAATTATTGAGTTCAATGAGGCTCAATGAATAAATATAAATGACTTGTTACTATAGTTACAGGGTAACATGAGTAGCTTTTTTATTATTGTATTGTGTCTATTCGAGGACCGGGGAATAGGAGGATTGGTGGCGTTTGGGAATATACCCCTAGCTGTCGCTTGAGTAAGGTGTGTTGGAGCAGGCATACATTAAAATCATGCAGGACTGTTACCACTATGAGGGTGTCACCACTATGATGTCACCTGTTTGGTTATTGTGGATTTTAAAGCCTTGATTTCTTGGCATTCTGATTGTTGGGACCACCTGAAGGCTGTGCCCATCCGTATGTCTGTCTGGATGCTGCAGGTCTACCTCAGGTAGAGGCTGCAAGGATTGTGGTCCGATCCGTCACCTCATCAAAATGCCAACGTTTGTTAGGGCAAAGGCAACCAGTGTTCCCAGTAGCAGCTGTGTGTGATTGGCTGAAGGAGAATTGCACTGTAGAGTTCTGTGCAACAAGTTAAGGTAAAAATAATGCTGGAATTTACAACACGAGTCAACAGTTTATACAGGCCAGAAGTTTTAAAATATAGATAAAAGTTCTGGTTATAATGATAAGAAGATGTTTCAGGATTGTAGCTTGAATAAAATGTGGTACAATGTAGTTTTTAAACAAACTGTAGATGCAAATTTGAATATTATTCCTTCATGTAAAATTGGAGCGACTTTAATTTTTTATTCTTCTACAGATCATCGTGTTACCAAAAGATTCAGAGAATTTGAAGATGCCTTTGTGCACAAGAGATACAACTAAAAAAATCAATATGAATACCCTGATCTTCAGGCCCTCAGGCAGCGCTCCATGAAAAGCAGATATTATTCCATCAGGATATCTCTTCAGGGTTCAGGGAAACTTCCAGAAGTCGTTGTATGTGAACACAGTTTACTCTGCTCGCTCAAATCCAGGTTAAAGCAGGAAATTATGAAACAGAAACGGCCTTTTTGGGACTAAAATAGCTCTAGAATAATCTGAGACAGAAAGGAAATGCATGTCAGTGTGTGAAAAAAACTATTCTGAGGTTTTTTTGCTTTCTGTCTGTAAAATTGTACTTTACAAAACGCCTGTGAATTCAACCTTTTTACATAAAAATGTTGAAGAAAAGCCCCCAAGAATTTAGCAAACTGAAGACCTTAGAAAGTAAATATTTAGGACTATTTGCTAAGTTTCTTGTCTCAGATGCTTTGTTGGTCATCAGGATGCTGTATCATTTCCCAGGGCAACCCAAATCAAGACTTACTCCTGGGACAATGCTCAGGTAGTGCTGGTGGGCAATAAGCTGGACCTGGAGGAGGACAGACAAGTTCCAACAGAGGACGCCCAAAGAGTGGCTATGGAGCTAGGTAGGTGTCTCTCTCACACACACTCACACACTTTACGCTGTAATTATTTGTGACCTTTCTTACTCAGGGTTCCAGTTCTTTGAGGCCAGCGCCAAGGACAACATTAATGTGAAGCAGGTCTTCGACAAGCTGGCCGACGTCATCTGCGAGAAGATGAACAGGACAGTCAACGGGGATTCCAGCCCACCTGCCAGTCACAAGGGGGACAACCTGAAAGAAAAGCCCCTCCCTAGTCAGGGTGGCTGTGCATGCTGACAGGATGAAAACATCTCCATGTGACACACTAAAACCAGACGACCAAGTTGCCAAAAACCTCCCATGTTGCTGGAACACTTAGCTTAGCTCCCTCTCCATCTTCTGTCCATGATGTTCTTTCAACTCGGCAGCCATTCAGTCACATTCTCATCATTTCAATGTGAATGTTGCACTGAGAAGCCAAAGAGTTGCAGCTGTGCCTTTTTCCTGTTTACACGTCGCAGTGTTTGAGCAGCACTTGTTGCAGGTGAGGAAGTGAATGTAAGGCATAAGATTCACATATTAGTGCCAGGCTGCCCCCTAGTGGCCGACGCATGGAAATACTGGTTCAGACACACCTGAAGTCTGAGGCCTCAGTGTTCAGGTATGAGGCTGCTGTATCACTGTGTGTGTGCGTAACACACACGTGGGATTTGTCTTTTTGGATGAAAATTCTCATTTAATGTATTTTTGTGTGTATCATTAATAATGTTAATAAAATATTTAATGTGCTGGGTTCATAATTTGTTAAAGTTCAGTTTCAAACATTGATATTTGTACATGGTTCTTGTCAGTCCTCATTTACATGACATCACTGAAAAGCGAAGTTAATGATCAAACTTCTCAAGTTTCCCTGCTGTGTCAACATCAGTACTAAAACAATAAATCAGTGATGTCATAATGTAAATTTTCAGTTTTTTCTGTCATTCATTGAAAAATAAAATGTAAACTGGTGATGCGTTTATGCTCCAGTACAATGATTTAATTCCCTGTATTGCTCTCCCTGTTTCCAGTCTTGTGTTAAATTAAAGAAACCATTAAGAACAAAGCTGATGTCTTTTTTTTTTTTTTTACCAGAAATCGACTTTGGTCACCAGGAAGTTTTCCTCATCCAGTACCAGAAGAGGGAAAACTTTATGATGCCTAACTTTGTGACGTATGGAGCATAAAACAGGAGATATATGTGTGGGTGTGTAATCTATGAGGGAGATAAAAGGGCTGCGCAGAGGCGTCATTGAGCATACACTCCTGAAATATCTGACCTGGTCAGACACGCAGACATCACCGCAGGACAGGTATGTGCCTCCCGCTTATTCTGACAGTTTTTTTCTTTCCTTGTAGCAAAACATCCAACAAAAAGCTCAGCTGAACATTTACTCATCTTGAGATGAAGTTCTAAAACAAATCAGAGGAACTTGATGCCTTCTGTTTAAAACAAATACAGAAGCTTTGTTGCAAAGCTGGATCGAATGCTGCACGATGCTTATTTTTTGCTTGTTAATGGCATTTAGCCGAAATGTTTGGTGTAAAATGTGTTCATTTATAGCAGGGATATAATGCAGGAGGCTGAAGACGACATATGTAACGTTTTAAATAAAAACATTTAAAAGGGTTTTGTTTTTTAAATAAAAATCTTTGATATCCTTCTACAGAAATTAAAATTAGTGTAGAATAAATATGTCCAATAAAATGATTTTAGAACATGTTATTGTTCTTTGGAATAAAGAAAGTCTGTCAGATGTTCAATAAGGAAGCAAAACTTCCTCAATAAAGCAATTCTTTCATTTGACATGAAAAAAGGGGGACAGCTGTTGTGTAAAGCTAGGAGCAAAGGTGAGAGATCGCCTGTTTTAAGGTACTTCTATGGTACATTACAGCCTCCGAGCTGGAAATGCACCTTGCTTTCTAACAGAGAACAGTTCAATCTGGTCAATGCTTAATTTAAACAACTACCTCCTCAGTAATGGCACCATCAAACTTTTAGGCATATTTGAGCTTTAAAATTAATCTATGCACAGAAGTTTGTAAAGTGCATGTGAATATCATATTCATATTTCTGCCCAGCTCACTGGAAAAACTAAGATATATTTTATTGATCAGTTTGAACGATACTTCAAGCGAAACTGAATATTACGTAAGTTTAAAAAACAAAAAGTCACCATATTTGATGAAGATTAGATCCTGTCTTTTTCGCCTGGTGACTCCAGTTAATGTGTAACCAGAGCAAACTGCATCTGACCCCCGCTGCTGCCAGTTTCTATTTAAAAAGACGGATAGGGAAGCATGTTATGGTCATTTCTAAATCAACTAAAACACTTTTTGTTCTCTTTTACAGATTTTGGAAGAATAAAAGCCAAGATGTGTTGCTCAGGCTTTCTGAAGATCATGATGTTTCTTTTCAATGGCGGCATCTTCGTAAGTCAGAGAGAAAACTCCACACCCTACTTTTTTTTTTTCATTTGTTGTCCAGTTTTATGTCGTATAGCAATGGTTCAGTAAGGAAATGACAAAATATTTCCTCTGTCCATTATTCACTGCAGACCGAAACTAAATACTCCTTAAAGTAATCTCAAGCAAAAATCTTCTTCAAATTGAGCAAAAAAGATTTTACTTTACAAGAACTCTTAAAATTAAAGCTGTGGCTATTTAAAGATTAAACAACTAATTTCTGGGACTCAAAAAGTAAAAAAAAAATATTTCCAGGACACTTAAAAAGAAAAAATGAAGATATAATTATTTCATTGCAGTTTTTGAAGTGCAGTGTTGACCCTGAGAATGGGGATAGGCTGTACCAACATTTTTCCTGCCGATAGCGTTAGTTTATGGGATTTTAGTGGCACTGTGGCTGCCACGGTCATGTGACACATAGAAACACTGTGACTAAGCTTCACGTGCGTTTTTATTGCCCCAAACTCTCAGAAACGAAAAGAAATGGTCTGTTTTGGATCAGTAGAGTGGAATCTCCACCCTCACGCAGCCCATCTCTAACTGGGAGAAAATTCTTTCAAGTCCTGAAACACCAAGAAGATGCACATGAACTGAGTAGTTTCCTGTTTGCGCTGTGTCGTCCCCACTTCGGGGCCAAGCCAGTTGTGATTACTTGTAAAAGTGTTTTGTGAGATGTAAAACTGTCCCGAAGATTGTAAAAGTGATTAATATCTGGGTGAAGTTGCTTTGTTCTCAGTAAAGGCTTCAGCATAGTTTTTTTTATTATTATTATTACATGTAATCATGGATTTATGACGTAAAAATGTCAAAGCGTTTCACTCACTGTAAGATTGTTTTGCACTTCCTGGCCACCGTACTTAAGGCAGGGATGTTGTCTAGGGCATCTGTTCTGCAGCTTTCCCAGCTTCTGCACAAAGATTCTTTTATTTCAGCGAGGCGCATTGTTTTCAAGTTTTCAACATGAGCAACATGAATCATTGCTTGGCTTAAAAATAGAAAATTTAATAACATGCAAAGCAAATTGTCAATGAAAATACAAACCAACCTCCAGAGCAGTTGCCAAGCCAGGACTCACGTTGCCAGTTTGGGTTATTTTGCTTGTACAACAAGCTGGAGAAACTAATCCTCCCCATGACAACTCATGCAGTGTCCTCTGATTGGTCAGCTCCACTAACATGAGCAGCCACTGCCAACCAATTCATATCAATGCTGATAAAATTAGATACTGAAAGGAGTTTTCCTATAATATTTCACACCTCCGAGTAGGAAATGAATCAATGGCATCTTTTTAAATAACCCATCTCTGTTCCTTCACTCACCATACAGTTGGCAGGTGCCGCCATTTTGGGTGTGGGGATATGGGTGCAGGTGGACAGCAGTTCTCTTCTGGGTTTACTGGACGAAATAGAAGACGCGCCGGCTGAGTTTTCCCAGCTAGCCAACGTTGCCTACCTGCTCATCGCCGTGGGCGGCGTGCTTCTGATCCTTGGCTTCCTGGGCTGCTGTGGGGCCATCAGGGAGAGCAGGTGTATGCTGCTGACAGTACGTAACCTCTGTTTATCACTGAAGATTTCCATTCGAATAAAAAGATCTTTATTATAACAGTAGTTGGTTCGATTATCATGAAGTGGTATTGAAGTGAATTCAGTTTATAATGTTAAACAAAATCATGCAAAAAACGGTCAAATAAGCAGATTTAAAAGTTAAACGTTGGTGCATTTTTGCATCAGTGAGCTTTCAGATGTTATCTGATGAGACTATTGTATGGATGTTTTTCTGCTACCAGTTAAAGTTTTTACAACGGAGCGTATCCTTTTCTCCCCTTCAGTTCTTCTGCATTGTGCTGATAATCTTCCTTATCGAGGTTGCGGGAGCCATTGTCCTGTTCGTGTTCCAGGGTGTGGTAAGTGGCTCCTAAAAGGAAATTGATTGCTTCACTTCCAGCTAACAACCCACCAGTACAGTCTTTCCATCTCTCTGAATAGGCAGTTAACCTTCGTTTTAATGCTATTTCTTTTTTATTTAGATATATTATTAATCTTTTATAGTTATTGTATTTTGCAACATTTTTTTATCCATACAGCGAACTGTAGAGAGCAAAGAATGTGTAAAATTTACTCCTGTCCTCTGAACGTCCCAGGTTGGTGAGCTTCTTGACGGTTTGGAGACAGAAGTACGAAAGAGCATTCAGAAGAATTATGGAAAAGACAATAGTATGACTTCTCTCTGGAACGCCACCATGGAGGAGGTACTGTGTTTCATTATGGAAATCAAACTTTCATTCTTGTGTCTTTGTATTTATCTGATGGCATAAAGTGGCAAGTTTTTTTGTAAGATAAACAGCTGTGACGCCTCATATTTGATTCCCTGCTCATGTATGCTCGTACGGACTGCAGTCAGTTTTATTATTGATCAGAATTAATAAAACATATTTTGCAATGTCTTACACAGTTAAAGGGCAGGAGGTCTGAGATTAACATGTTGCTTTTTTCCTTTTAGTTTAAATGCTGTGGATACAAGAACTACACAGACTTTGATAACTCCCCGTATCAGAGTCTACTGGGAAACATTTACCCACCCACATGCTGCAACCAAACCACCAATGGGATATGTAATGAACACTTTGCAAGCCAACAGGTATGAAACCATATTTTTGTCTTGGCTTCATTTACGACCACAGACTGGAGTCTTCTGGTTCTTATCCTGATGTTAAACTTGCAGATTGTTTCGGGCTGTTTTGAAAAGCTGGTGGATCTGATAGAAGAGAACGCTGTGATTATAGCAATCGTTGCTATAGGAATTGCTGCACTGGAGGTACGATATGAAACATCCTGATTGGATTTTGTTTTTTCCTCTTGCAGTGACTCTTTACACCTTACATTAACGCTATTGGCTCCTTGCCCATTAAAACCATGTACGGATTTAGATCGATGCATCATTGCTCCTATAGTTCTTGTAGATTTGCTCCTCCGCTTGGGATCATTATCCTGTTGCTAAAGCCATTTTAGCTGTTGGACAAATGACTTTATGCTTGACTAGAAGACATTAGTTTACAGATGAGTTCATGATCAACTCGGTGGCTGCAGATCATTAACCCGGGTCCTGTGGCTGTAAAACATTTGAATGGCAGCACCTGCATGCTACTCACTCCCTTTAATTCAGAATTAAAATTTAGAATATTTCACATTAGTGTTTCATTAAAATGAAAAACACCGTATTCAGCCCTGTAGGGGACCAAATGTCCTGACATATAAAACCTTCAAATTAAACAAAATTGTATTAATTTAACACAACTACATGTTATTTATTCAGCAATCATAACAGCTTTGCATCATAACCTTGTTTCCTACGTATTATATCTGTTGACTCAGAGAACAAGAAAGGGGTTTTAAACTTCTTTTCGACACGGTGTTTTACTGTTTGTTGTTGTAATGTTGGAGTAAATTTGTGTTTCATTGTTGGAAATGAACTGAACAAAAACCTTTAAAGACCTGGATTTACAATTTATTAGTTTAACAAAGATCAAAACAAATAAACTGTACTGTAATTGCTGCATTCATTTTCTTCAGAAATCTGTAGTTGTAGAGTATGTATTTTCCAGAGATTGAATAATTTAATTTTATCCATAATCTGTGCTAATGTGAGCTCTGTTCATGTTTTATCTCCACAGATCGCTGCCATGGTGGTTTCAATGGTTCTCTACAAAAAGATTGGCCGCAAGGGTTGATGCTGTTTGGGGAAACATAAATACATTTTAGGGAGGATAAATTTTAGTGAGAATTCCTGTATTTAAACAGTTAAGTGTCATTTTTTGTACATTTATTGACCTGCATTTGATGTTTTGTGTTGAACTATATTAGAGTTGAAATAGAGAATTAAATGTGCTACGTCTACATGATGGTTTTAGATTTGGAATTAATTATTCAGAATTAAATTATTCTGAATTAAAGTATTCTCTTTTGCGTTTACCTTAAATTTTTCTCCAGTTCAGGTTTTAATGTTTAATCGCCACTTAAGATCAGGCTGGGAAGGGTTCTGATTGGACAGGAGATGGAGGCAACATATTTACGATTACTGGAATAAAGCAAACTATAATTCCTGAAAACCAAACTTCATTTCCTCCTTCTTTTCTTATCAGCTATGACACAGAAGGCAACATGATAAGTACGATCTCAATAGAAGATAATATAAGTGGCCATTGCTTGCTTCTGGTGGCCATCCAGGAACATGTGCATCATTGCAATGGGACAAGAGAAAGAGCTAGAACCAGAATTAATTTAAAACAGAATGAATGTGTATGTGATCGAGAAATTATTCCATTAGGATTTCAAATCCGAATGATTAATTTAATTGTTTAAGTCAGTTTAAAATCATTTATTGAGGATGTAACTTTCATTCAGAGTTAAAACTCCCATGTAAACGTGGCCAATGTGATTTATTTATGTTTGAGGAAGGGTTTCCCACAGTCAGCTTTGTATGTGTTGATGCATTTAATAGTAAAATGTCATGACGCACAGTTTGAAGTCATCTGGTGAACATCTCTGGTTTTATGTTTCTCACTTGTTTTACAATAATATGACAAATTTATTTTTGTATATTAGATTTCATTTAAATAATAAAGGTAATTCTTTTCTGTAAATTAAACAGTGCATGTGATTTCCTTTTGTTGTGTACTGTCCTTGCATAAGAGAAAATGGCAAATGTGGCGGTAGTTATATGGATGTGTTCAAAATAATGGAAAAATAGTTTAATGGCAAGTTTTGTTATTACAGTATAATTTACTGAAATAACACATTTAAGTTTATACAGTAGAATAAATTAGTATCTTCATGAAGGTTTTGGGGTTTTTCTTTTGTATCTTAGCAACAGCTAAGCTATTAATATCATCTTCAGCATCTACAGGTGACGTGTTGATGGATGAACCCACTGCTAACAGTTCAGTTTCTCTGATATAAAATAGTTCTCTCTGAGCCTTCTCTATTATTATTTTAGTTTGCTGTCTGTAGGCTTTGCCAGACCTCTATCACCAGGATATATTCTGAGTTTGCTCAAAGGTCATCCAGTACTGAGAGATAAGGTGACGTAACTACAATTAGATCAGAAGGCAGTTGTCTTAGTAGTAGTATATAGAGCATAATCTTGCCATTTTATAAATATAGAAGGTTTTTATTATTTAAAAAACACAAAACAATCTGAATAATGAGGGGCCTGTCCCCCAGTAGAGCTCTATGCCTAGCAACAGTCCTGCAGCAGTCTCCATCTGTCCAAATGGTCTGCTGATACATAGAAATGAATTAGAGCTGGGAATATTGTCCTGCAGCTTCTCAGTGAAAAAATACTGCATTCCTGATATTTCAGCACCATCTTTGTCAGATGTCCAAGCTTGAACACTTTATTTACCAGCGATCTCAAATGGTAATAAAGTAAAAAAGTAGATTAAATTTCTTACCTTACAGTTTTACACCTGCCTCATATCTGTCATGCTTCCTCTTCAACTTAGGATCAGTCTCTTTCCAAGCATCACTCTGTCATTGGAAAGCTCAACCAGCTGCTTCCACATCTGAGTAACATGGTTACTCGTCTCAGAAATGCCCAGAAATCTCTGATGCAGCTCAGCATCCAAACATGAAGTCAAACTAAAAGACAAATGTTTACAAAAAATTTCAACTTCACAGGAAAAATATGATACAAGTTTGCACTATCATTTAATTGACTTAATCTTCTATAACCAGAAAAGTAATTCACAGAGATTAAGAATCTGTTTTTACAAGGATGTTCTGGCAGTCCAAGAAAGAAAAAGTAACTATAGAAACAAATATGATCCTGCACAACTACATGATACAAACACACTTAGAGACAAAAAATTCTTATATTTTTTGTTTAAAACTTTAAAAAAGTCACGAGTGACCACAATTTTGTCCTGGCCTGCAGATCAATCTAGTACCAGGGCCTAAATTAAGACAGGCTTCCTCTTCCTGACTCTGTCGTCACAAAGGCCCGTGAAACCTGGGCCAGCTGCTCACTCTGAGGCTCTGGATGTTCTGGAAAGGTATGAACCTGCAGCAGAAATATGAAAACAACTCACCCAAAATAACCTTGTATATTAAAATACACCAATACTGCATCCTGTGAGTATTTAAAGAGGAAATTCCAGCAAGTGGGTATAAAATACGATGTTGAGTCCTGAAGGCCGAACCGTTATATACCTGAGAGCGGCGTGGATAATGGTGTCTAATTTGCCAAAGGTCGTGGGACATGGAAATTTATAAACCATGTCAGCATTATCCATAAAAAGAGAAAAGAAAGTTTTCAATCTGTAGAAAAGCTTTGAGTGAGTTTCAGCTGTTTTTTTTCTATCAGATATATGATATGATGTTTAAAGTTTATATGTTCCATTTTTGCTATATTTGCTGTTTCACAGTCCATCCTTTGGACATTTATGATAATATTATGCATATTGCAACATGCACCAAACTATAGTTTTGCCTCATAAAGCCTCATAAAAGTCCATTTTGTATAATATTGGACCTTTAAACCTTTATCGAGCCAAATACCTAAACATTTAAATGTGTCTACTACCTCTATCGTCGTGCTGTACAATGTTTTAATGAGGGGCAGGTGGACGCTGAACTCTGAATAAACAACATGTCTTTAGATTTGCAATAAGGACTAATTTAGCTTCCTGGGGAGTTGAAGTAAAGATATGAGCAGACTATCTCTAAAGAGGAAGCAGACAAGTGCAGGACTGTATCATCAGCATACGTGTGGTACAAAGAATATTGTTGATATGAAGCAAAAAACTAAGGACCCTAAAATAGATCATTGTGGGACTCCTTTATTCAGTGAGAACACATCAGACTGAACAGAACTAAAGCAAATTGAACTCTGTCAGTTAAGTAACTTATAATCCAGCTAACTGTGTTTATGCTAAAACCTATTAATTAAGTGACAATGGTCCACAGTATCAAAAGTCTTAGTTGGCCAATAACTAAGACTGAACAAAGATTTTTATTTGTAAAGTCTGTTGTTTCATCATCGAAGACTTTCAGTGTGGCTGTGATAGAACTGTTTCTTTCTCTAAAGCCAGATTTCAGAGGGTTTAGAATAGTACAAGATTGATATGTGAGCTGCTCCAACAGAGTGACCTGTTATAGTTCAGATTTTGAGAAGACGGTAAGTCTTTTTGTAAAATAAACCGCAGTGACACATCATATTTGATTCCTTTCTCATGTTCTCTAAAAGGAACGGCAGTCACTGTTTTATTGTTCTGCTGATCAGAAGTGTAAAGCAGTTGTATCAAAATTGATCGTATATCAAGATTAAGACACAAGTGATGTCAGAGTACAGTTGTAAATACATGAGCTGATTAGAAAGGAATTTTCCGCATGCTGTTTGAACTCTATGTGTTCCTGCACATTACAAGTAGGTTAAGCTATCACAGACATTGTTCATAAAAGGCCAAACTGCAAAAACAATTACATCAGTGGAAAATGACACTGAATGAAATAAAAGTTTGTTGCAAATTTTATTGGCCTATAACATATGGACTCTGGGAAATACAACACACTTTCCCAGTATGATCAAATATTGTGTAATTGTAGCACACCTTTGACACAAACAAGGACAATATGTTATTGACAAGTCATGCAAGTATCCACTTAAAGAAATATATGAATCGTATCAGACAATTTAATAAAAATGGTCACAATAAGAGCAAATAACACCATTTTTTTAGTTTAATAGTTGTGGGTTTCACTGTTAAGTACTGAATAGATCTTCTGTGTTTGGAATAGTTTCAATTATCATCTATGAAGCAGTGTAATAAATCATTTTGGTCATTTATTCATTTTAGTGGGGTATAAATAGCATAAAGTGCACCAAAAAGCAGCTAAACTTCCAAAAGAACAAGACATACGCGTTAACAAATGTTTTGCAAATGAAACGTATTTTGTTTGGTATTGTCAGATGAGTTTATGTTGCAAGTAAAAGCACACAAATAGACACACACAGCAACATGTCGCAAGTTTCTTCATCAAAATGTTAACACCACCTAATATTTGAATTACTGCCTAATACATATTTTTATTAACAAAATATCTATATTCAGACATTTATTCCAGTTAACTTTTAGCACCCTTATGAGAAATTATTTAAACACACAGAGAATTAAAGCAGTGTTGCTCAGGGGTATCAGGTTTTTATATATTAGTGTATGATTTCATCTAATGCTTCATTCCTCCCCATGTGTAAGCCAATCTTTGTATTTAACAAAGTTTATTATGTTGAACCAATGTGTTAAATATAATAAATGAACAGCTGCTTATTTACATTAGGAATTAATAGACATCCTTGATCAGTATAGTCAAACCATGTGGTTGGACCTGCTTTAATTTACAATCCATAAGAGCTCATTTCCTCCATACTCAGTTTGTGTTGGGCAGGGTTGATTACGTTGCACATTTAGGGTTAGTGTGTGTTTTGGGATCTGGTTGGTAAAGTTTAATATATGCCAACAGGTTTCATCATCACATGGAGTCCTATAGTTACCTGACCTTTCAAGCAGCATCATAACCTGAAAACATTCTCATTCCTGCTGTCATAAACCAGGAGCCCTTCAATCCAGCTTGTGACTCTTTCATTTTGCTCTTTTCCAGACTAGGTTTTAATTTTGTGCTTTGAGCTGTAGCTCAGGTGGTGGAAGAAGCAGCTGTATGCCAACCTGGAAGTTGATTCCAGGCTTCCTCTGTTAAAATGCCTAAGTTTTCTTGGGCAAGATACTGATTCCCGCATTGTCCCCCCAATGTACCTATCGGGGTATGAGTGTGTGTGTATGTGTGTCTATGCGTCAACAGGTGATTGTGAGATGCAGTGTAAGGTCCCTTCAGTGGTCATCATGACTGGAAAAGTGCTGTATAAGTACAAGTCCATTTACCATTTTAAAATGCAATTCAATTCAATTCAGCTTTATTTGTATAGCGCCATTTCACGACAATGTCGTCTCAAGGCGCTTCACAGAGATTGGCCAATTTAAAAAATAGCCTTATATAGGTAACCAGCATCGAATTTTGACTTTGATCAAGATTTGAGGCAATGTCCCATCTTGAACAAGCATGGGGCGACAGTGGGAAGGAAAACTCCCTTTTAACAGGGAGGCAAAACCTCCGGCAGAACCCGATTCAGTTAAGGCAGCCATCTGCCTCGACTCTCTGGTGTTACAGGGACAGGAAAGACAGATAAATATACATTGTTAGAGTCATCCAGGTCTTTATGTCTTTAAGACATCTTTGTGATCTAATGGACTGATTGGTTTCATTGGGCTTCATGGATAAGTAAATCTGAGTATGATCTGCATAGCAATGAAAATTAATACCATGTTGCCTGATAATATTACCCAAGGGAAGCATGTATAGTGTAAAAAGCA
>JBAMHX010000005.1:4702857-4730581 GCA_037177515.1 Pseudomugil tenellus
GATAGATAGATAGATAGATAGATAGATAGATAGATAGATAGATAGATAGATAGATAGATAGATAGATCTATCTATCTTTTTTCTTTTCCATTCTTGCATCTTTCAGGAGCCAATGTGAAGTTGTCAGTCTGGGAATCAGATAAGGAGGGTGGATAAGGAAGGGAAACGTGCTTCTCAACACCCAGGTCTGTACATGTGAAAGTCAAACACTCTTTTGACTCTGATCAGGTCACGGGTGATGGAGCACAATGAAGTCTAATGGCATAATGATGGGATGTCAAGGCAGAGGCTTAGAGGATGTTTGTGGGAATAAAGGCACAGGACACAGCTTGTTTACACAGGTAACATAAAGCCATTATTGTTTTACAATCAAAGGTGAAAGAAGCACCTGCCAAAGCATTTTTAACTGCAGTCTTCCTGAAACTGCAGGCCGGGACACAAAGAGTTGATGGCAGTGTTTGGTCTTTCTTCTTCTTGTGTTTCCAGACTGTACTTGGTAAAAAACACAAAAAACTGAGGATTTAATCTGAGAGTTTGGTTTTATATAATATTATCCTTTGCTTTCAAATTGCTCCATGTTTTATGTGAATTTTCATGTTTGTTTTGTGTAAAACAATTCTACAGAATAAGTCCTGGTGTTTGGTTGACGCAGTAAAACACTGTTGAAAGGATGTGAACCGAGACCTTGTTCAGGACTCGGTGAACTTGAACACACCAGAAGTTATGAAACATGTTACACCACATCGTTCACAGCAAAATAATAAAATGGGGAAATATTTTAGAAAAAGGGGGATTATATTTGTAACACCTCATAGTTTATCTTCGGAATGACTAAAGTTGTTTAAATAGCTTTTTTTCTGTTTTCGCATTCGAGTAAATCCTTAAACCTCTGATGTTTTAACACAGATAAGAAGCTACACACACCGTTACCCAGATTTAGTCATTTCAAAACTTGGGAGATGAAATTAGCTCACTTGAACATTTTTATGAGCAGGTTTTAGCACTTCTCTTAAATCCCTAAAAGCTCTCTCTCAGGCAGCCACACACAACCTGGACTTTTAAGCTTGGTGTGATGTCTGATCTCTTGTGGGAATTGTGACGCCTCTGTTGTGTTAAAATGCAGGTGAGAACTGGCAGCTACCTACATAAAAAGGCTCCCTCCACCACACAGACAGCACTGACAGCAAGGTTGCCATTTGGAACCTTGGACCACCAGATGAAGATTGTTTTTAATTATATTTTTGTTTATTGGCTTAGTGTTTGCTTTATTTGCTCATTTGTGCAGGCATTTTGGAGAATATCTTTCCAATCTCATCTTTTTTTAAGCATAATCCTTATCTTTTGAGACTATGACTTTTCTTGTCAGCTTCATCTTTTTGTCTAGTTGGACAGCTGTAGGTGTTATGTTTCCCTATAACGCTCTCCTGAGAGAATCCAGGTTTGAATCCGAGTCATCGGGCAGCAACCCAGACCAGTCTGTCCAGGGCGTAGTTAAGGTTGTGCAGCTGGACCCTCGTACCCTGGCCCAATCAGGTTTCTTCAAAAGAGGACTCATTCCCAGAAGAGTTCTTCCCCAGAGCTCCAGATTGCCCTTCCCTGCCTTTCTGTCTCGTGGTCGTCCAGATCGGGCCCCAGCCCTCAAGACATCTGTAAATTTGCAAAACACAGAGAGGGAGCTGAAGACGAAGGAAGGGCTGCGGATGTGGCAGAGAGTCACAGATAAAGGAGGCAAGATGTCACTACCTGTCAGCTTGAAGGATACTAAGCAAACCTGCACCACTGTCCCTTTCACTCAGGTAAGAGGTCAAGTCTTTAAGAATCAGTTTAGCTTCCTTTGTCCTGCTTTGGGCGCTTAAATGAAAACAATAATTAAAAGAAAATATCCTTTACATTGTTAACAAGTGCTAATTTTCCCTCACATGTCAGTTTTTCTCATAAAGCTGCCTCTGTGTTTATCCTAAACTTGACCTTTTGTCATCACCCTCCCAGCATGTGACGGCAGATGGATGCCAAACAGTGACAGTGCGCAACAAGCTGTGTTTCGGCCAGTGCAGCTCCCTCTTTGTCCCTTCCGAGGGGGAGTTTGCAGCGCTGAGTCCTGGATCAGGGGCCTTCCACCGCCGGGCCCCCTGCTCCCGCTGTGCCCCATCAAAAGCTCAAACTGTCGCTGTGGCTCTGCGGTGTGGGGCTGAGGTTCGGGAGAAGCGTGTGATGATGGTGGAAGAGTGCAAGTGTGAGACAGGGCGGGAGGAACGGCGTGCCGAGGCTGCAGCTTCCACACAGCTGTAAAACCGACATCATTTGTTACCAGAAGGCCATTTTTGTTTGGATTAATAGCTGTATTTGTGTATTCGTTATACTGACAATTGTAATCCATATATCTGAATTTTGATTTATTTGAATGTGCTATTCACTGGTGGCTTTTCCCCACCATAGATTATTGACAAATGACCTGCAATTTGGTCATGCATTCCTTTTTTTCTGCAGAAAAATAAGATGTCCACGCTGGACTTGCGCACTTTGTTTGGTTTTATTTATACTGATTTGTACTATAGTCATTAAAATGTCCTCTTAACCCACTTGGCCTCGCTAATTAGTTTTCCACCAACGCTGCTAGATTCACAAGTGCAATTTGGTTTGCATGCAAAGCTCAAATAGAAAAACAAAGAGCATTTGTTGTTTTGTTTAGTTTTTTTTCCTGTTCACTTTTGTATTCAAGTGCTCAAGTGTCAGTTCATATATTTTATTAAAAAGCCATGTTCCACCAACTCTTTGCGCACAGCACTTACATCTGAAAGCACCTAACTGGAGACCAAACGAGCTGTTGAGCATGGGTACTTAGTGCTAAGCAAACATAATTGTTTCAGCGTGGACTGCTGAATTATGTATAGGAGCCACCTATTCTCATGCCCAATGTCTTTTCAGAGTGGTTGTGGGAATTTAAACATCCTTCACCACAGATGCACTTGAGCAAGCGAGCATGTGCGATTATGTGCATATGAGCTTTTTTTCAGTTAAGGCCCATAAAACCTATTATTTATTTATATCCTGGCACCTGGGCCTGGTAAAGTGAACTCATCCCACACATCCCAACATACATTCCCAGAGGAGCATAAAGAAGGGGGCTCTTTACGTTGCCTTGGCATGCTGTCAAAATGACTGCTTAGTTTGCCATTTGCATTCACGTGGGTCTTCCGAAAAAGTGAAAGCGTCCATTGCGCTACGGGGGGTTGCATTGAGTGCCTTGGATTCCATTAGCATGTGATTAACATCTTGGGTTGATGGCTATATTTTCCAAGATTGATAGGACAAATATTTGCCCAGGTCTTAACTTGGAAGAATTAGAGGCCACTTTTTTCATCAGGCGCTTGTACATTTTCTAAACACATAGAGGGATGAGAGGTGGAATTGGCTAATAGAGCGGTGATTAAATTGAGTTTTGTTTTTTCTTTTTTTATTAAACCTCACATTCCATAAAGAGAAGAGGGTTGTGGGTAACCTTTGTGTTATGTAGAGCTAACGTTGTGCAAAATATGGTCATTTATCTCATTATTGCACACGAAACTGAAATATGTATTTTATGATGTAATGAAGTCGTTGCTGAAGAAAAAGTAAAAACTAAATAGACATTTCTCTAAATACTTCACAGTGGTTACAACCTCTGAAAAAAAAAAGATAAAAACAAGGAAAATGTGTATTTAGGAGGGAAATGGGAGGACGTGGCTGTTGATTGAACAAACAAGGTGCACAAGAGATTGCACCACTTAGCAGGACAGATGTTAGCCCTCTTAACAATCCAATGAAGCACTCCTGTGTCATTAAGGATAGCCTGGTTCCCATGGCGAGGGGAAAGGAAGAAGCAAAAGAAGGAGGGCCCGCTGCCAAGTTCAGCGCCTCAGGGATCAGATCAGCGTCACGGGGTGCTAAGCGGCCTAGTTAGCGCTTTAAAACACACAATGAGCTGCCTGCGCTTTCCCTGTGTGTGTAAGCCTTTTAACTGTCAGACTTGGAAATGGCTGGGAGATGCGTGGGATCAGGGCACTAATAAAATCAGCCTGATCTAGGTATATTGTGTAGTCATTACGATTTATAGTAATTATTTAGACATTTTACTGGTGCTTCATGCACCAAGAGATATGATGAGATACCAGAGTAAGTTTTTTTGCTACTGATTTCCTGCACAGTGCTTACAGTTCTACGCTAACCAATCAGCTGCACATTACCAGAAGAAAACTATCTTCCAGACTTCTCTCAGCCACTTGGGGCCCAGTTGGAGCTTAACCATCATCATACTTTGGACCGGCCTCGACTTTGGATCTGGCATCAGCTAGAGAGGATGAACAGGGCTCCCTCATGCACTCCCTGAAAACAAATCTGGACAGCAGTCGGTTATGCCAGAATAAATATTTGAAAGATCATGATGACCAGTTAAGTCACTGGCCAGACAGAACACTCACCTAAATCCTACCGGGACAGATCTACTGCTGTAGGTGTCAGGTTCAAGGTGAGAGGGTGTCTGTTCCACAGCTAACATCTACCTCCCTTCTTATGCGGTGGTACATACTCACTGTGTGGTGTTAGTGTGGACCAGCTGGTCAGAGTTGGCTCAACAGGAGATGATGCCCTGGGCTAAGCCTGCCAGCCTACTGCCATTCTGCCTGGCTACCAGCTCACCTGCCAGGCTGTCTGCTGGGTGCTGTGGAGAACAAAGATAGGTGAAGCCCAACCAACTTCAAAGTTTTTTACTTGATGAAATCCTCCTGCAGTTTTGGGATCTAGTGCCACACGCTGCAGAGAACAAATATTTAGAGTAAAATTACCAAAAATCTGCCCTCAGTTTTGTAGATGTTTGTGGATCTGATACTGGTGTTAAATGAAGATAACAGAAGTAAATCCTGTCATGCAAAGCTTGCAGATGAGCAGAGCTTGTTTTTCTATCTTTATTTAGTTTTACTCTGGCTTGAAACTCGGTTTATACCAGCGCAAGCTGCACTTAGTTAAAGAAAGCATGTAGTTCTGAGTCCTGCAATGAACTGGCGATCTGTTCATCGTCTCCCCTGCCTCTCGCCTGTTAATTGCAATTTCGCCACAAAACGGACGGGTGGATGTAATTCTGACCTAATGTAGCATCCTTCAAAGCAAGTAGATATGAAACCTGTGTAAATTAAATAGAAATAAACTAGAATTTATACTTTTTTGCTGAGTAAAGTTAATAAATTTTAAATGTTTTCATAAGAGTCAGTTGATCTTATTGAAGGATCATAAATGTTGCTCATATGATCAGACCATTAAACAATAAAAGAGATGCAGAGGCTTGGGAATACAAAAGAGACCATGTTTAGCTTTCATGCCATCAGCTCATTGCACTAATGGTAACAACTTCAACTGAACTAACCTATAAAAGTGCAGGAAAGTAAATCCAATGACGCAAGAACTTAAAGAGAATATGTCATGCATACTCCATTTTTTAGCTCTTAGCCCTTAAATATATGTTTTTGTGCACTTGTAAGTGTTTAAAAATGCAGAAAATGTAATATATTCCCTCCTGATGCTGCGTGTATATCTTTATATTCTTTTAAGTCATATTTTTCAGTTTGTTCACCTTTCTCGATCAAGTTACGTTTTTTAAATCGTCTATTACGTCAGAGTATTGGCTGTGGGTTTGCCAAATACGTTCATGGACTTCCCGGTAACTAATTTCATGAATCCACCATTTTTTTAATTTTTTTTTTTTTTTTTTACTTGAAATGATTTTGTAGTCAAAAAGTTATGGAAAAAGTTCTGTGTAGCAACCCCCAACTCCCCACCACCACAGTCTGTTCAAACTGGCTGAATATTATCTTACCATCATCAGTGTTTGTGCAAAGCACTTCATGGACGAGTGCTTCATAAATGAGGGGTCAGTTTTTTCTCTCAATGGAAACACGGACAAAGCTAAAGGGTAAGCTTCAAATGACTCCATAATTATGTCACGCTTTATCGTATTTTCACTCAAAACTGTATATAGCTGTATATAGCTTATGCAGGTACGTCTGATTAATGTGTAATAAACTTCTGGCACAAACAGATGAAAAATGACCATAAAAATCTCATTCAGAATGAAAATGACCATTTGAAAAGAAACTTAATTCAGAATGAAGTGACTGGTTTAAAATTTGATTAAATCTGAACTGATTAGTACCTCTTTCATGTAAATCTTCATTTTGCTTTGATTTGATGCCGGTCGTTCTGCTTTTTACCATCACAATGACACACATGCACAGTTTTCTGCCTCCCATCTCCAGTACTAGGTTTTTCTTCTCAACGACCGGAAAAGTTAAATAGTATGCTCGTGTCACACTAGTAGCCTTGGTCAAAACTGGAAAGTCAAGGAAGCAAAAACTGTTCTTACTATGTGATTTTCCACATAACTGAAAAAACGAGAAGCAGGGGTTGGTTTATTTCTAATAAAAGGGAGCGTGTGACATCCACCGTCAGTTATAATCAGGAGAAGATGAATTAACATGTATGCAAACCTCTATCTGGATTAACATTTTCATGTAAACTCAGAAAAGAATCATTTAGAATAATTTAATTTAAAATGATTAATTCTGAATTAAAAACACATCATGTAACCGCATATGTTGTTCTAAAGAAAATACTCCCATGCTGAAATCTTTAAGTGATGGCTTTTCTTCTTTACGTTTCTCTTTGGTGCTAGACACGTACAGTGTGTTTTCTGTCTTTTATAACTGGTATCACCACATTAAAATGTGTGAAAACAAGTGCAGGAGCAAATCAATAGTGTGCGTTTGCTGATAGATAACTTAAAGTTCATGGTGAGTTCAGTCAGATCCCAGGTGCGACGGTGTGTTCCCACTTAAATCTCATCAGGACTGATCTAGGATTGACTAAACCGAAAGGAAGCTCAGTGACTGTGTCACTATGCAGAATACACGGGGTGAAAAGTGCTCACTGAAAGATGCTCGGGTGACTTGTTCTACACAAAGGTCAGAGGCAGGAAGGCCCAGGGGTCGAGGGCAACCGACAGTCACACCCGAACAAGGACCACCAGCCATCTCAACCAGAACTGTAACAAGGGGAAGCCATTGAGCCCTCTACTAACACATCATGCTACATGCTGCGTCCCAAACAACCAACTTCCCTTTTTATGGACCTTTTTTTAACCTGTTGCGAACATTCAACTTTGTGATGCAAAGATTCTTGTAAAGATGTTTTATGTCTCTTTAATTACAGTTATCACAGCAGTGCATGAGTGTGTGTTAGAGAAAAGAACACCATCATTTCTCTCCTTAGTGTATGGCTGCTATATGCTCATCCTGTAGCTACTTTTCTGCACTTGCTGAACCTTTTCTTTTTTTCTTGCACCACCTGTTCTGAACTTCGCTCCTTCCAGTAGTAATTTCTTTTGGTTTTCTTTTAGTGTCAGATCCACGTCAGTCTGGCGATTGTTGTTGTTTCTTCCTTGCATCACCCGGCCTTGTGTTCTTCTTGTTCTGTTTTCCAGCTGTTGCTGTGCCTTTTGTAATGACTCCAGTTATGTATGCCTGCCTGTTTTCTGCAGTCGGCTCTTTGCTTTCAGCATAGATTTACTCATTTACAAGATACAAAATGTAACGTTAGCTCGAGCTAACATTAACCTGCAGATATTTATATTTCAATAAAAACAGGATGCAGCAGAATTCACTGGTGTTATAGCAAGTGGACTTTTACTTGTGTGTATATTAAAACCTTTCACTTGTTTTTTATTTTTGTAGAGCTTTCCGTTGAAACTAAAAGAAAAATTGTGTCCATACTAAATTTTTCATTATTAATTTAAGCTGCAGTTTTAATGCTTCATAATGAAACCGCCAAAGTGAATTCTGAATGTTTCCCTGTTTTATAAATTATGTTTCTAAAGTTTGACAGATACCTGACCAGTGGCTGCTTACCTGCACTTTAGCAGGTATACTTTTGATGATATCGTTTTGTACCTTTTTATATGTTTATATGAATGTTGAGCTATCCGCAAACCCTCTGCTGGGGTGGGATGATAATAGCGATGTCACCGTGGCAGGTGCGGTCCTGCGTGCCATGCAGGTGATGTCTCTCATGCTCACTTAGCTAATGACTCCAATTAAAGTAATTAAGAGCTGGCATGGTGAATCCTGTTTTCCTCCTACTGCCAACCCATCCATTCCCTGTCCTCTTCAGCCGCACACTAAAGCACCCACCTCATACCACTACATGCAATCATCCCTTCTACCAATTTTGCCCTCTCCCTCATTCCTCTCGCCTCATTTTGAGCAGCTCCTCATTTTGCCGCAACTGTCCTGCTCCACTGTTCCTACTGAGGCCTTTAAAAGAATCATGAAGGCTAAAATCAGCTAAACACTCCACTCTAGAAGCACTTAAGAGACCCTCAGCTCAACTTATTGTCACACAGGCTGCTACGGAAGGGGGGAGAGCAAAGGTTTGGTCCAGCAGGAGGAAGAGGGGAGTTTGAGCGGGAGAGGGGATGCAAGCCAGGTCCTAATGAGGGGAGAGATAATTGTTTTGTTTTGTTAGAGGCCCTTCTTCTGTGTGGAGGGAGTTGAAATGACATGCCACACATGGTTTTTGGATGAAGTGGGCAAATGGAGGTGGGGGCAGGCTTGATGCAAGAGGAGTTAGCCTGATGAGGGGGGGGGGGGGGGGGGTTCCAGCACAGAAAACTGCTCCCACATGACGCAGCTACACTGCAGAGTTGGATCTTCAAAAGTGGGTTTTACTCTGACGAGTCACAAGCTTCCATGAAACTTTGATTATGGACCATGCAGGTTGTTTTTCTGTAGCTACGGAACCTCCAGAAGAACTCAATGTCAAAATGCACGATCTACAAATTCCAACAGTGGGAAAGACCACTCCAGGCCAACTTGGAGACACAACTTTGGCTACCGGGCCTGGTTAGATTTATCAAAATTTATGAAGCGGCAAACATACGAATCTCTGGTGTCTTGGTGTACTTTCAACACTTGGAATGAGAGACTGACAGACGATGTGCCTGGATTTGTAGCTGGCGTGGCAATTCGGATACTTTTCCAGAATCTCATCACGTCTCTGTGAGAAAAAGACTTCGATCTTAATACGCATGCAACGTCCTCGTGTGCTGCTGATGAGATCACCCACTCCGGCACAGTTCCCGCCATTTCTTCTGTAACGTTTAATCAGAATGAATGACAAACGAAGCTAAAAATCATAAATATTAGATAAAAGAACTAGAATTGCTTGTCGGGGAATATGTTACGCTCTTTTTCTGGTCACTCGAGAAGCATAACTGGTGACATTCAAGGCAATTTCACACAGTGAGCAGAAAACAGCCACATTTTAAAAACCACCATCATCCTCATCATCAAATTTACAGCTGAAAACACTTTGGTAATCTGGCTACCAACAGCAGCAAGTAAATTATCCTGGTGGACTATGTCTTTGAGCCAGACCAATGAATCACCTCCAGGAGACTGTCACCACTTCCATGAAGATAAATGGTATCATTACATAGTCTCCATCATGCATTAGCTGAGCTGGAATCCATTTTTTGAGCAGAAAATGGCCATGGATTACATTCAGCCATCAGATAAGACAGTTACAGAATGTGTGGCGGTCGACATCGCTCGCTCGTTAGGACGCCGCAGTGAACATAACGGCTCCTCGTGCTGGATGAGGCTCGCAAAGCATCAAGTTTGTGCTCCTGCTGCTGGGGATCGTTCCCAGCTACAGTCAGGATTCGTCCAGCAGGTTTTGCCAGTGTCATAGATATGTGTGTGTAGTCATCCTCACAGTGGGCAAAGGAGGAAGAGTATCATCCCAGTGTATGGGAAAGAAAAAGAGTGATAGTGAGGGGGACAGACTTGCACATAGGAGGAAGGGGTACAAAGAGGGGGGAGGAAGCAGTGCGCCAGTGTTCAAGAGAGATAGGCCAAGTGAGGAAGAGGGGGAGTCTGTGCATGTTTGTGTGGAGGGGTACAGAGGAGGGGTGCAGGTGGCATGGAGCTGGCGCAGGCCTGGCCCACTGTCCCCTGGCAGTGCCAGGCTCCATCTGTCATCAGCAGGAACATCTGCAGCCCAAGGTGCCCTTGTCACCCAGCGTTAGAGTAACGAGTTTGGCGTTTCCATTAGTCCAGGGCCCTCGCCCGCCTGGCCGGCGCTAGCCAAAACCGTGGCATTTTGGGTGTGAGCTTGTGTGTGTTTTCCTGAGAGTGGGTGCGTGTCTAGATAGGCGACACGGAGAGGGGAGAGCGAGAGAGCGAGCTGTGGGGGTGACTGGATTTATTTGTCGGTGTGTGTGTGTGTGTGTGAGCATGGCGAGCGCCAAGCCAAAACAACATGGCAGCGCGCGGCGTTGACCCAGCTGGGCCGAGCCGGCATGTCGAGTCATGTCCCCTCCTGATGTGTGCCTGCCCAGCGCGCTCACTCAGCTGCCAGACCCAATCTCTGCTCCTCTTTCCTTCCCTCTCTTCCTCCTTCTCTCATCTCTGTCTTCCATCTGTCCACCTCCCTCTTATCTGCCCTTTCCCCCCTTACCTCGCCGTGCCCCTTGTAGTCCCCCCCTCCCCCCCCCTTGTATGCAGAGCCCTCTCACACCCTAACTCTATGCTAACATTCTGCCTCTGAGCGCTTCTCTAATTTTTATCTTCCTCATCCCTAAAAAGCAGATGGCACTTCTTTCCCGGTTCCCTCTTTTCATCTCTGTGCTTTCCTCCCCCCACCTTCCCCGTGTCCGTGTTTCTTTCCATGCAGCCGGCATTTCACCGATCCTGGCATTCCACCTGTTTATTCTGTTTTCTGCGTGGGCTAATTCAGCAATCTGAGTCTTTTTTTTGTTTTACTCAAGTGGATTTATTGCTTCTTTTTGGTTCTGATTATTTTAAGAAAGAATTTTTCAGACATGCTCAAAACTTAATTTAGAAAAAGACCTTTTTTTGCTATTATGAGTTTATTTTACTTTTCATGTTATGTTTCCTTGTGTTTTGCACATCAGACCCACCTTAGCTTGTTTAGGTATTAATATTCTACTTAAACAAGATGGCCGCTGTTAAAGTTCTCACCATATGGTGGCTCTGCCATTTCCTTAATACCAATTATCTTTTTTCTTTTTTTATGTTCAGGTCACATTTAAAATTTTTAATGGCATTAATCTAATGGGATGTTTTAGAGGGTTTTTGTGTAGTTTATATGGATTGTGCCTTATCGATGGCCATTTCTGAGAGTTCCATGTGTAAACTTTTGTACAAACACACATTTTAACATTGGTTTAGCTTTGTTCTGTCGCACTTCAGTCACTTCCACCAGACTTTTATGCTAAAGTTGAATTTATTCTGCCCACTTTTTCTTGGCCTGTCCTAAAAAGGGTTTCTCATTCTCCACCTATCAGCATTTTAAAAGTGCATGAAGAGGATTGAGTTGAGTTTAACAGAAAAGATTCACTGTGAGATAAAGAAAAGAAAAAGGGAAGCGACAACTGCTAATCAATAAGATTTCTCCAACCCTGTTTTCTTTTTTTTTTTTTTTTTTACCCCTCTTCTTCCCCTCGAGGCCTGCGGCATTCAAGACGAGCCAAGACGAGCTTGGCATTGTCGAGCATGCCTTAAAAAGAAACACCTGCGAGGTGGAAGACTTAAAAAAAAAAAAAAACAGAAGAAAAGAATCCTGCTTTTCGCAGCTCTTAAAAATGTTGGCAAATGTTCCATGGGTTTTCTGGAACAAAACAGTAAAAAAGAAAGAGCTTTCATGCAAGTGAAGACAAAAGGGGATGGTTTTCCATAGAGATGGAGGTGTCATTACACTTGAGACGGTTGCCAGATCTGAACTTATTTGCCTCCCCTTCCCACCACCCCCACGCTGGTCCTTATATCTATACCACCTTGGCTTATCATGGGCACCGGAGCAGCGACGTTTAGCTGCTGACTAAATATATTTGTGGATTTGCAGAGATGGGATGAGGGGAACGTGCACAAAGACAAAGATGGCGAAAGCCGTGGATACTGGAAGGGTGTTTTGAGGGTGTGTGTGTGTGTGTGTATGGGTGGGGGGACTAAAACAGATGGCACTCTTGGCATACATCTCTCCCTTAAATCTGTTTCTGCTGTTTTCCTCATGTGCATGAGGCTTTAACCCTGTGGTAACCTGTGTCCCGGCCTGACCCCAGACCTAAAACTGCTGTATGTCACAAACCTGCGGTGTGTGTGTGTGTGTGTGTGTGTGTGTGTGTGTCCACTGCGCCTCTGTCTGGGTACCAGTATGCAGGAGCGGGTTTACAGCGCAACATTGAGACAGCTGAGAAAAGCTTTTGCTCACCTGATTCTCATTAAAAGGTTCTGAATGAACTTTGGTGTCGCTGTCAAACGTTGGTTCTGTTTATCTCACATTCATTCTGCTTTTTATCCACAAGCAGAATAAATATTAAGTTCAAGGTTCTGGTAAGAAGCCGTTTGAGTGAGAGAATGTAGTTACTGCTATCATTTTGGAGATAATTCTGCATAATTTATCCATCTTATTTGCTATTAAACTATTATTACTATTGCTATAAACTATGTTACTATTGCTATTAAACTATTATTACTATTGCTATAAACTATGTTACTATTGCTATTAAACTTTTATTACTATTGCTATAAACTATGTTACTATTGCTATTAAACTTTTATTACTATTGCTATAAACTATGTTATTATTGCTATTAAACTTTTATTTTGCAACAGTACAGAAAGAAATATACGTGTTTTATAAAACTCTACTACATTTATCAGACTTGTATGGTTGCTTTTCATATCAGACTTAAAAAGTAACATGTAAGTTTATCATAAAATCAAATAGCTGCTCAAAGTGCTTTTCATTATAACAACAGTGATTAAATATCAAATAAAATAATTTCAGAGATCAAATAAATAATAAATCTTTATTTATAACTTAACCAAATTCAAAACAAATCCTTAATTTTCATAATATCTCACACATACAGATAAAGCACACCAAAGCCACTCCCCCCACTAATTCCATTTTACATAAACAAATTCCAATTCCTAAAATCGGGCTTGATGCTGCTGTGAGACGCCATATCACCGGGATCTGTCCATACCAAGCGTATCCCTGTCCATGGCCACAGAGGCCGTCATCACAGCAACCAGTCCATCATGGTTGGCCGGGTCTCCCATGAGGCTGCGGTGCAGGAACCCAACAACCTCCCAGGCAAAGGCGGTCGGGGCAGCAGAGACCCTGGAGACCAAGCAGGCACTGCCCCGTGTTGGAGGACAGAAGCAAACAGTGGGGCAGAAATAAAGACGAGAAGCTTCTGGTATTTTCTCTTCATAAACCCCAAAACACATTCAGAAGCATTAATAAAACTTTTCAAAACTAAAAAAAAAATAAGAAATGTAAAATAATTTAACACCTGCACAAATCAGTACTCACGCTACTTTATTGATACACAATCTGAGAAAAACTGAATGAATCATATAATAAGGATCTCTTTGCTACATTAATCCTCCTTATTGTTATTTTAAATGCAAAATTCAGTTTTTCTGCTGCTAAACTAGAAAATCTGAAAAATCCATCCAGCACATCAAACCCTAAAACTTTTTTATGATGTACTTTTTGGCTGTTTGTCATTAAATGGATATTTCCTCAGCAGCATACTGCTACTCAGATCAGATAAATACCTTTTTGTTCTCTACAGAAAGATTCAACTGCATGCCAGAGAAATGCTCCTACTAGTGTGAGGAGACGTTTCCCAGACACATTTCTAAAGGTTGAACATGACGCACAGCATCGGACATAAAGGAGAAATATCCCGGCGTGCTTTGAACACCTTGAATGTCACATGTGTATTTAGGCCACATCCGTCTCACAGTGAGGAGGAGCATCCATGTGCTGACTCCCATACATGCTCCCATAGATGGTCTATAGATTTCAGTGAATGCACTTACATGTGGTGTGCTATGGTGGTGTGAGCTCATTTGCATAATCTCCCATTTAAAGAGAGATGTGCTGGAAGGCGGTTGGGCTGGTGTATACAAAGTGCCCATTGTGCAGTCCCAGGATTGGGGAAAATGCCCTGTAGGGTTGGTTTGTGTGTGTGTGTGTGTGTGAGTGTTTATCTGTGTGTGGGGGCCACACCTGTCAGACGAGCGTGAGGGAACCAATGAGACCACTGTAATGAGAACGTAGTATCTATATGTGCTTATGAGTGAAGCTGAGGGAATTTCATCAAACCACACAAGAGTATTAGAATCTGTCAGCCACATCAACCCGTTATCTCCTAATATTTTTCCTTTATTAACTTGGCTTGTTAGAATGCCATTTTCTCTCTCTCTGTTGCTATGAAACCCATAGACACTCAGCAATAAACCCATGGCAGCCACAACATGATTTGATTACCTCTGTTCATCATAACAACTCATAGTCTGTGCAAGATGAAGCAGACCAGCAGGAATAAAGTCCTTTTAAATATACAGACTGTGAGAAGAGAACATGTCTCTGAGGGCAGATACACAGAGCTTACAGAAAACAGAAATCACAAAGAGAATGGCGAAACATATTCGTTCCTCGGCAGCACAGGAAACAGTAGCGATCTGAAGTGGCCCCCCTATTACGGCCTAATTCCTGGGCTGGGCTGGACAGAAAGCCGTGTGTGACCACCACCAGTTAAAGCAGGGCACCGCTGGGATTCAGGAACCTTATCGGAGCTCAGAGTCCTAATTCCACACTGGGAATTGTGCCATCAGTAACATAATAAGTCCACTTTGGATGTGAATGTTGAAAAAGAGAAAGCTTTTTTCTTTTTTTCAGACGCCGGAGCCTTGGCTCCTTCAGCGATAAACTTCCTCAGGCGAGCGTAAACAGATAAACAGAAAAGCAGCGATTCATTTAGCTGGCTCCCAGCAGTTGTACAGGTTAATAAGAAGAACTATTAAACTTATGCTCCAGTTTCCAGGGAGGGTTTTTTTTCTTTTTTGTGTTGAAAGAAGGGAAAATATATGACCTGGACTTCATGGGTGTTTTCCTTTTTATTGCTGTGGTGAAGCAAAACTAAGCAAAAATGAAAACGTACATGTCCACCGGGAATGGGGTTTGTTTAACAAGAACTAATCATTTGTTTTATACTTGCTGCTAACCTGAACACAGACTTGGAAAAACATTAGATAAAACCAACCTTTTAAATTTTTAGGGACTTTTACAATTCAAGTCTGAATTGAAAATCCAAAGCTGACTTGGGTGCAATTTATCCCACAAACCCATCTTTTTCTCCCACCTTTTCATTTGAATAATTAATAAAACCTTAAATATTTCAGATGTAACAAATACATCTCCATTGCTGTGATGTTACTAATCATGAGATGCTCTTTTAATCAGATTATATAATTAATTATTACTTGTTTAGGTCTTTGTATACAGAACTAGTTGGTAAAATGATAAATGACAAAAATTTCTGACTCATGTCAAAGAAAATTATTAAGATGTTTATAAAAGAACAAATATAAAGTGGTGAAGAAGTTTTTTTAAAATGAGGAAATAATCTTTTTTGTTTTTTTTTTAGTCATAAGTTTGTTTAACATTTTTTCTTTTCTAATAGTTTTCATTTATTGAAAGTAGGATTTTCTGACATTTAAGATGACATTAATTAGAGACTTGGAGATTTAATAAGTGCAATATATGGATCACAGATCCAGAAAATCTCTTGATAAAATGTGTCATCATCCTCCTCATCATCGTCATGGTAACATCATTTGCAAACCACTAGAGGCCACTAGAGAGATACGATTCTATTGGATTGAACAGATGTACAGCATGAACAGTCCAAGAGAGCAGTTGCAGGGCATTTGTTTAAAATAAGCACTAAGATTTGACCAAAAGCATTTTTTTGCCCCAACACGTCAATTAGCAAACAAAAAGAAATTTAGGAGATAAACTGTAAGCTAGGAGGATGTCTTCCATCAGCCTAAATGGATCATGCTGTCATGCTGGGGTTGCTTGTGCCTTTCAAACACTTATAACAATAGAGGTTCAAACTGAAGAAGGATGTGCTGCAAAGGTCGGAACACATGATTCCAGTTTTATTTAGAGCGATCCAATCCATAAAGCTGTTTGACTACAGAAAGGATGAGAATACAAATCTATAGAACTTATGGTTCATAAAGCACCTTGTAAGTCAGATTATCGGCCTTCTCATCTTTCATTTGCAAACATAACTGAAATCAGGAGCAACCTTCCTCAAGGTGTTATGGGGAAACTGGTCCGTGCATTTATCTCATCTAAGGCTGGACTGCTGCAAATAATACCCCGGAAATCTTTCAGCTGATCCAAAACAATGAACCTGGTGCACAGACTGGTACCTGCAGGACAGATCACATTCGCCCTGTTCGGCCTCTGGACTCTGGCTCCCCAGGAAGCTTAGAATACAACTTACAGGATAAAGCTGTAACTCCCACTGCTTCGTTTTACATTAAATGTTGCAGCGTCCTGCAGACTCAAACGCAATCTTAGCTCACAGACTGCAGACCAGCTTGTGGTTCCCGAGTATTCAGGTTCTGGGGAACAAGGAGGAAGACAGGAAGCTTAAAACCTACCTTTCTGGAAGGTTCCTGTTTTTACTTAATTAAACTTTTGTGTATAATTTTTTTTCAAAATGCTCATTTTTGATATTTTGTGTTTTTTAAACTTTTTGCTTATGCTAATCAGTTTGTTTTACTGCTAAGAATTTGCAAAAAAAATGTTTTAAATACTATATTAATTATATTTTTTACAATTGTCTTTTATAATTTCTTCTGTTTTTATTCTCTTTAACTTTCTGACTTGTATTTTACTTGAAAAGTAGCTGATTATCACCATGGCGTTAACCTTAACATTAATCATTCTGTGCGTGCATTAAATATATTAGAAACGACAAGTTACTTTTGCACTTACTGTTAATCAGAGTGCACAAACTAAATGCACAAACACAAATTCAAAGTCACCCTCACAAGCATTAGCAGAAACAAAGAAAGATGCCAGCATGAAAACATTAACCATCCGTGGAAATCCAGAGCCAATTTTAAAGTTTGCACTTGGATTGAAGACTCTCACGGTTAAGTTTAACCAAAACAAACACAGAATGTACTCACAGGAAATGCATGTATGCTGTTACTCTTAGCCAGATCTTCTGTTGCTGAGTTTATTAATAATATGTCGAAGCCAAACACATGTTGTGTTTTTAGTTTATCTTTAGCAATGAGACAGTGAGATGAAATGCAAACTTCCAAGACAGACTTTTTTTTCATTTTAATTGTCTGATTTTTATTTATATTACTATTATCCACCAAACAGAAGAGGAGATTAGAGTCCTTTTGAAAAGAGTGTGTGTGTGTGTCGTGTATGTTGAGGTCTGCAACAGTAAGTTGGCAGAAAAAAAATCTTGAACTATGTTCGAAGCGTTCTTGCTCGGTTTTCCACCAGTGTCTGAGCATTTAGCCGAGTTTGGCACATGATGTCCGTCAAGTGCACGCAAACACATACATCCGCACACACTTGCACACACTTACACAATTGTATGCTTTATAATGTGCCAAGTGATGTCATGGCAACCCCATATCCTCAGCAAGAGGGATGATGGCGTGAGCCAAAAAAATGCCATGGTAACTTTTTTTTGGAAAAGCATGTTGCCCAGAAACCTTTGAAGCTTATTAAGTGAAACCAGTGGGGAGACAAATGGACAGAGAGCAGGAGCAAGCAGGGAAAGAGGAACTGGGGGAACGGAGAGAGAGTGATGGGAGTGCATCCTGTTCCAGGACCAAGTGGGCCTTTGTTTTAGGGAAGGGAACACTGTGAACCTGCAGCGAGGAGGGTCAGCAGCCTCACTAATGGCGCCTTCATTGAAATTAGCAGTAGAGATGCTCATTCCACCTCAACTTGTGATGGTGCAACACTTTAGCGTGTTAAAAATCAGAAAGGTTACCATTGATGAGGAGTTCAGAATTGTTCATCTGTGTCCGAGAGCCGGCTGGCATCACGTGCTGCTGGCTGACGGGCAATATTTGCAATGTGTGGTTGCAATTTTCCACATGATCATGTAGCTGCATACAAATACGCTCATAACGTCTGTCTTCGTATACTCTGCAGCAATATCTATGCATGTTTACGTGCGTGTGCATATATGCCCTCGCTGTGTAATTGAATAAATCCATTTCTCCTTGAGTTAGCTGGAGGCGCCAGCGGTGCTGCCCAGTGAGACAGTGTCAGGGTCTGCCAGTTTCATTAGCCCTGATGGATGACCTCATGACAAGCATTAGCCTCACCTACACTTCAAAGAAAGAAATGTGTGGAGAAGTGAATGCGTTCATGCCGCATGTGTGCCAGCAGGGACAACAGCAGCAGTATTTCATTTCGAGCCCCTGTGGCCTTTTCAAACAAGCGAAAGTGAGCGAGAGTTTGTGAAGCCATGTTGTAGTTCTGCACACGCATACAGCCTGCAGGTACTTTTTCATGTTTTTAATCATGTGTAAGTATGTGTGAGTGAGCGCGCTGTGAAAAGCACCATTGTGAACTGGGAGTTGCCCCTTTTGCACCATGTGTGTGAGTGATGGCTCCACTTGTGCGCATGTCTCTGTTTTGTGTACATTGTGCAACGGGGCAGGAATCGCCGCTTAGTTCGGGTTTTCGGTGGCGATTTCCATATTGCCTGGGGTCATGTGGGCGCTTTGCCAGCTCCTGGTGCTGTGGGTGCCCGCTGAGGCGTGGGGAGATTAAAGCAGGCGCACGGTGCCACAAAGGGGCCTGTCTAGTGCTTTTTAATTCCCCTAAATTAGGGCATGGTGCCAAGACAGCTCCCCACTATGGCAAACACTCCATAACTGGCACCATAACTACCGCTCAGCAAGACGCATGGAGGGAGACACTGAAGACTGGAAGAAAACATTCACTCATTCATTCAGTTCTTTTTTTCTTTTTTTGCACATTTTGACACACGTACTTGTATACTTGTAATTAGTAGTTTGTTGCCTTTGCTGGTTTGCAGGGAGACTCTGAATTCACCATCTATCACATCACTGCAGCGCTTTTAACTGCACTCAGCTGAGGTCCGAACCACCAGTGGAATGTGCATCCTGGTTTGTTTGAGCGAATACATGAGTGTGTGTGTGCTAATCTGCGTACCCTAAGGGCAGTGGCACGCCACGAAAGAAAGAGTAGGTGGACACTTTGTTGGTATTCGTCTTTGTCTCTGCATATTTGCCTGTGTGTGTGTGTGTGTGTGTGTATTTATGCCCTCAGGGTAGTGGCATGCTGCTAAAGGACCAGTGTACGGACACAGGGGTGTGTGTATGTCAGGTCTCCAAGGTCCTATTCTATGTTTGCTTAATCCAAATCCACTCTCTGAGGTGCTGCGTTGGCATCAGTTTCATCGTCTCAGAGCACTGCCAGGATTCACTGGTTCGCTATAGGATTTCTGCTACCTTTGTATTCTGTCTCAGTGTGCAGCTTTTGATTAAATGAAAAGGAAAAAAAGTTGAAATGTGAGTTGGTTTGCAAAGGAAATGGAGCTATATTTTCATTTTGTTTGTCACTTTTAGTCAGAACATGTAAAACAAATGGGATGAATGATGCAATCCGGGGGCCTGGAGAATACTGTGTGTGTCTGTCTCTATGTATATGTGTGCATACAAACGCCTGTGTTAATCCCAGTCTCTCCCAGCATCTGGAGCCTTGACACAGTTTAAAGGGCTGGCTGTGTCCGTAAAGAGCTGGGCCAGTACTCACTAACACACACACACACTCACACAAACACACACAGCTATCTAGGGCACCAGAAGGCCTGAGCAACGCCAAGGCAGAGGCTGCCCACTTTGGCTCAGCGAGGTGGGGTGCGCTGGCGCTTTGGGGGAAGAGAAAAATGGCAAGGGTGCGGGGTAGGTGCTGGGAGAAATCAGGGAAAGGGGTGGATGAGAGAGAGGTAAATGTGTGTGTGTGAAGGGTGGGGAAGGCACCTGGCATGTGTTAATAACCCTGGGAAAACGCCCATTCCCTCTGAAGAGAAAGGTGCAGAGGGAGGAGGGTGTAGTTTGTGTTTTGGTGTGTGAGACAGACAGAAGTACAGGGAAGTGTGTGTGTGTGTGTGTTGGGTGTGGGTGCTGAAGACACTAGCTCCAATCTTGGAGCAGTCCATCCTAGTGTTCTTATGCAAATGTGGTGTGTGTGGACTGGAACACAGGTGCTATTTTTCATCCTTAGCTTGGCAGGACGAAGAGGGTAAAAAGGAAACCCTGCTTCCCATCTTTTTTAGTCTCTTTCCATCTTCCCCCAAAGATCCAATAATCATTCTTTAAAGTTTAGAACACAAACACAGCAACTGGGTTTCATCTTCATGTCTTTATGCCGTCTGGGCCCCCCCTATAAACACCCCCTCCGTACCATCTCCTCTACGTAGCACCACAGATGCCCATGTTGCCCTGCAACAGCTGTCTCACCATGTGCCCTACCAAGTGTTGCCACCCAATGGAGGGGAGAGGAAAGGGGGGAGCATTTGGGTGAGATGGGAGGGAGGGTGATACATTTGGATGGGAGTATGAGGTCATAAATAATTATTCTCCCTTTCTTCTTTTGTTTTACCCTTTAAAAATGAGTTTTTAAAGCCTCCATGTTTCCTGCTTTTGCTTCAGTCACCGTTTGTGTCTTCCTGCAGCCTGGCTCACTCATTGTTTCCATTTCTCTCTCCATCTTTCTGGCTCTTTCTGTGAGTCTCTCTCCTCATTTGGTTCTGGATTTGGTTGAGTAATGGCCAGTGCCCAAGTTTCTCCCCCTCTGGTCACAGGAAGCCTTTGGAACCAGAGTGGAGAGGGGAGGGAGCAAACGGTCACTGGGGCTCCTTCCTATTGGTGAAACAGGTTAACGGCACCGGTGGTGTCCAATAACCAGACGGACGCCGCATAGTAACAGCGGGGCACGGAGAGAGGGTACTTTCAAATGCAAACACTGCTCCAACGAGTCAGGTGCAGAATCCAAACTCGATCCGGTGACAGAACAAAATGGAGGGCTCCCCATGATGTGCCGCCATTTTGGGGCAAAATATTTTGAGCATGCATGCCATGCTTCCTAATTATGTGGAAGAAGCTCCGTGTGCTGCAAAGCGATGGCAACAAAATGACCTCAGCTGTTTCTGTCTCAGGCTTTTAAAATGAATGAACAATAAACAGTATTTATTTCACTTTTGCACAAATTGAAGGTGGCTCAGTCACGACTAATCCACTTTAAACATTCTGCAAACTATTCTTTAAAAAAAATCACCCGAAGACAGACATCTGTGCTCAGAGATACAGCCATACCTGTGACGTCCTTTTTATATATTGAAATTTGAGAAATAAAGATGTAGAAATGATGCCAGGACAGATGGGTGTGAGAGAAGAATTGTAGAAACTGATGCCACACACTCTTCCCCCCGAGGTCCTTTCTGCATAAAGAGACACCCAATAAGAGAAAAGTGTTTTTAAAAAAAGAGGAAAAGTACACAATTAAGTACAAGAAGAGTTGTGAGTGAGTGTGGAAGCTCCCATCCTCCCCCTCGGCCCCCCTCCGTCCCCCTCCTTCTGTATTTGTTCATTTAATTTTGAAGGGATGAAAGCAAACAGGCATAAAGCGGGGCAGACGTAGAGAGATCACTGCATCGTGTACCGTATTGGTGGGGAGTGTGCCACACAGTCTGCCTCCTAAAGCAATAAATCTGAAACAGCATAATAGATAAACGCAATACAGAACACAAAATACCCTGTGAGGGAAAACTAATAAAAAACTGAGTGATTAAGTGGAATCAGAGTTCTTAGGCAGTATCTGGAGATGAGGGCTGTTGCCATACAAAGACCAGAGTGGGCCAACACAACAGATGAGGGAGCATAGGGACGGGGGGCCGAGAAAACGGGGGCTAAAAGCAGAGGGAACAAGAGACAGATGATGGAGTTGAGGAACGGAGAGATGGAGGACAGAGAGAGAGAGAGGGATGGATGGGGCAGCAGATCAGAGGGAGCCTCTAGTGTGTCTTGCTCTCCCTTTAAAGAAGAGCCAGGAAAGCAGATTAGGAGTCCTCTTTTCTCCTGGGGGAGCACACTCATGCACACACAACCTCCATTCAGACGTCCTCCTCCTCCCTCTTCACCCAAGCCCAAAACTAAGTTTCATGCTGACCTGCCCGGCCCAGAACAAATCCACCCGTTACCGAGTCCGGCCTCCAGTTCCGACTGGGAGGAGATGCTGGGACGGAGTGGGTGCTGCAGCTCAGCTGACCCCACATCAGCTCACGTTTACTGACTGTGGACACAAAGAGGAGCAGCTGCTGGGAAGTCACACAGAGACACTCGCTCACACACAGCGCGTCTGGAGTGGATGATGTGTTAACAGTAATAATAATTATTTTTCTCCTTCTTTTCTTTATTATTTATAGAATTTGTTTCATTTGCAAAATCTTTTTTTTAAAAAATCCAATCAGAATTTCATTGAATCCAGTTAAACTTAAATCTTTTCACATAAGTTTGGTGAGAATGAAGTTTGGATGAAGCGCTGAGGCTGTTGCTCTGCGTAATCCATGTTTTTACTCGTACAAATGTAGGATTCATAACTGTGCTTCTGCTTTATCTTTTCAGCTCTGTGAACGTGCGTGGGGTTGATATCAGAACTGAGCCCACTGTCCGCCACAGATAAGCCATCACACCAACTAGAAACCCAAAGGCACACACACTCTCTCTCACACACACACCCACACACAACTCTTATTCCTGCAGAATTCTTGGAAAGGTGAGGTCTGTCTTCAGAAAGTCAAACGTTTTTCATGAGCGTTGTGTCACGTCCTCCTGAGGTTACATGTTTTCTTCACCCCAGTCTCTGCTGTCTCACTCATGCAGCGGGAGGAAATGTTACACGAGTGGAAGAAGTGTTTAGATTATTAACCAGAAAATAAGAGTCTGCTTTTGTTTAAGCATTAATACCATGAACACAAATCATATTATATTACTCATGTCTTCTTACTTCTTACAGCTCCGCCTCTTCTACTGGCTCTTTCAGGGCAAATTCACTAAACAAGCTGCCAAGTTTGGGATTCGTTGTGGCTCATTTCTGTTTAGCAGAACTGCAGTCGAAAGCAGTGACATCACTCTCCATGATTTCTTTTTATTATTTATTCCCTAATGAAAGCAGTAAAAGTGCAGGACTGCATCCACATCCTCGTTACCATTTCCCTTCGAGAAACAGTAAAAATATTCCTTTTTTAAAAATCCGCTCGGATTCACCGTGCTTCCTGTGCGCGGCTGCTCGCTTTGGCCTCACAGTTGTTGATCCATTTAGTGGACAAAGCAGCAGCCTCACCTTCCTTTAAACTGCAGCTTTATTTTACTCCAGATTGTCAGTCAAAGCAGGATCACGTGTATCGATTCAAGCAAAATACCACCTGTTTGTTTATTAAATTCCTGCCGAAATGTTGATCTGAGAGTACGCTGAATGTGCTGGAGTTTGAAGGACAGTAGAGTGAATTATGAGAAGCAGAATTCAAAACAAAAACATTTCACTCGGCCTCATTTCCTCTTTAAATGAACAAAAATACACCTGTTGGTCTAATGTGGTGAAACAGCAACAGATCTGTCTGTGATGATGTGTTTGTAGTTCATTTCTTTTAATTATTATGTCAAAGTTGACTTAAAAATATATTATTAGGGCTTGTGAACATGTTTTGTCACATAAAAAGTCCTGCGTAAGATGCAAATCCATCTTAGTATCTTTATTTCCTTGTCTTTTTAGTGAAAACTCAATCGGATGAATCAGTGAGTCTTGCTTGTCCTGACTTGTGTGTGTGTGTGTGTGTGTGTGGTTCACCCCTCCCAAAGGTGAATCAGCCACAAATACTGCAAAGTTCTTCAGTCATGTTCCACTTTGGCATATTGATGTATTTGTTGTCTCTAAAGTGGAAACCACAAGTAAAGTACAAATAAAAAAATATAAAACACACAAAGACTAATTTAAAACAATAATTTAAAGAAATAAAAAAACAAACACAACATTAACGCACCAAAACACGTAGGTACTGTTGGGCCAATGCTGCCGTCCAGTCTGCGATTTCTCACGCTGCCCACGTGCGCATACCTCTCCCAGTAGATTAATGCATTTGTTTGTGTTGTGGTTTGTGCTTCAGGGCCACCGTACCTTTGTGATGCATCGACCTCTTCTGACCCAAACCTAATTCTACAAACTATAGAATAAAAATGTTTGTGTGTGGACATTTCTGTCTCAATCATTTCTGCAGTTTTTTAAAGCAGCTCCATCATGATGGTATAGAAAAAGCTTTAACTGGGAGGAAATCTGTAGGTTAAAACGTCTCTATGGGTCTGTTGTGGGAATGTGCTCAGCTGGCAGAGGCGCTGCTAACATACTCCACCCCGCTCTCCTTTGCCAGGGCCAGGCATTCCTCACCCCTCCGACGGCCGGTTAGTGCCCTCTCTTTTTCTGCCTTTCTCCCTGCGCTACACACACACACACACACACACACACACTCACACACACTAACTTCTTTTTTTTTGTTCCAAAGGAACTGCTTGAAACTACTTCCTTCCTTGTTCATTGCCACAAACATTTCCTCACTTCCTCTGTCCGCATTTCCATCCTTAACTGTTCCCTAATTTCCTTTTTTTTCATCTCCTTTGGGCTTATTTGCATGGCAGAGCGTAAAGGATGCAAACAGTGTGAGCAGGGCCAGCAGAGCCCTCCCATGTCCATCCAGGCTGCAGCTGAGATTTGTAATGCTAGACAACACTCTGCAATGTGGGGATAAACTCGGCCACCGCAGACAAAAAGGGCCTTGTGTGTTTTTTTCTTTTTCATCTTCGTGTGCTTTCAGAGTAAATTGCACTTTTCGCATGGAGATGCAGAATTCTGCAGACCGTTTCTTTCAGCCAGGAGCGGGGAGGAAAAATCCGAGTTCCACTGACTCCGTTTTATGGTTTTGCTACAGTTTCTGTTGTGTAAACTGAGAATGTGATTTTTATCTGCAGCAGAGGCAACAAGAGCATCCTGAGAACTGTGCTGCAGTCAGGAGAAGAGGTTTAAGAGCGGCAGCATTATTTAGGCCTTTGGTTTGCATTTGTCACATCAGTCTAACTTTAAACCTGTGCAGACTTGAAATAGAAAAATACTCAAATATAAATGGGAATTTTTTTTTGTTTTGCTCCATAATACCTGGTTTTTATTTCTTTATTGGTACAAAAGCCACTAAAACTGCAGGATTTTTTCCCTGATTTAAGGTGAGATGAATGTAATTTTATTTTCTCCACATTTCAGCATTAACATTTTTGTTTCTTCTTTTGTTTCTTTTTTTTTTTGGCTTCTTTCCTCCAGAGTTTTAAAGACACATTTTTTGTTCCCCCCAAGTAATTTTTTTTCCTAGATTAATTTTCTCAGATAAACATGAGATTTTACTCAGTGAGCCAGAAAATGAACAGACAGATGACTATAGCCAAAAAAATAAATCAGATATTTTATGTAACCATATAAATAAAATAAAGAATATTATTTATTTACTTTTACAGAGATCAGTACCTGATTATTATTCTAATTAAAAAAGTGCACCAGTTGTCTGAAGTTGATATTATAAACATTTAAATTTGCAGATGAATACATCAAAGCTGTAATTCTGTCTAATTCTCATTAAATGTTTTCGGATGATCAAGGTGAGCAAAGTCCTGCAGATCTAGTGTGACTGGATCTCAGCTGAAGATGAACAAGAAACAAACTTTTTTATTATAAGCAAGCATTAAGCATTTAGGAAGTCCTTTTTCTCCCCCTGGATGATGTTTGGGAACTCTGTGGCCACACAACGCTGCGCCGTGACGCAGCGTGCTTTTAGAGCCACTGTGCTCCCCAGTAAATGCTGGTTTTAGGGGCTGTGGTGAGGCGCACCGCTCAGGGCTTTGAGAGCCACGGTGCTCCCCAGTAAATGCTGGTTTTAGGGGCTGTGGTGAGGCGCACCGCTCAGGGCTTCATTAACCCCAAACTCAGCCTAATTGACGCTTACAAGTTGCTTTGCGTGATGAGATCGCTGCGTGCCAACAGAATGTCCTGCAGTTCATTCAGGGACTTTTTGGAGACATCTTATTCATTTCATATATAAGTGTTTAGGTTTTTCTTTCTATTTAGTTATAAAAACACATAATAGCATTTTGTGCGTTAAAATCAGCTGATTCTTGATGTTTTAAAGGTTCATTTTCTGAACAAGAGCTGTTCCATCGGCTGCATACAGAAGAAAAAAAACATGGTTGAAACGAGGTCAAGAGCTCTAAACATATGGTGTATCAGCATCAGGAGGAGGGACTTAAATTATTATTTAAGCCACATTAATAGACAAACACAAGTTTCCTTTATGTTGCATTAATGATTCCTTTTGCGCATTTTAATGAGCAGATTTCAAACAGTAATTTGTTTTATATCCCCTTGAAGTTTTAGGCCAGCCTTCCTGTTTTTTACAAGGAGCTTCTTAAATAATCATCTTAAATAAGAATATTGCGCTTTTCTGTGCATTTAAACGTTTCAGCTCTTCAGGATCAGATGAATTTCTGCTGGAACCACCGAAATAAACATTTTAGAAATGGAAAGTGAGTGTTGTGTAACTACTGTGTAGCTGCTGTCTGAACACATTTAGTTTGTTAGACACGGTGTGGATCATTTCTTCTGCCATGTGTTGTCACATGTTTCTTTTTCCCTTAAACATCTCCTGACTGAGCAAATTAGTTATTTTTCGTTTGAAAAAAATATCTTGGGTCATTTTACTGCCTTCTTATTTTTGCACCAATACAATTACTATTACTAGACTACTACTACTGTTACTATTACTCATGCTGCTATACTTGTTTTTCTTTTTTGACAGCAAATGAATCTGTGCAGAAAAGTCATCGGGCCTCCTGCGACTTGCAGCTACAGTTGGTCCACAGTGGGCTACGGTGCGCGTGATGCTATTTGTATGTTCATTAAGGGCTTTTTAAGGGTTGAAAAGGGGAACTGTCGTGTTGGGGGATTATTTGAGACTTTAAGGCACATTTTTTGGTATTTTTCCAATCAACTGGTCATTTTCCAACCAGGCCGTCGGGCATGCCTGTGTGTGCTTCCGAGTCATCAGCATCTAGTAGAAAAAAGGAAAAGATGAAAGATAAGGCCACAAATAAATGCCAAAGAGTTTTTGTTTTATTTGTTTTTGGGGTTTTTTTTTGTTTTACAAAAGAAAAAATATGTAGGAATGTTATAAAATAAAATGTAAAAAAAATAACATCCAGTTGATCCAGCAACAAAAAATATTATTGTTTTAATTTCTTTTTATAAAAGTACATTTATTTCTGTTCTTGTATAAATCATCTCCATCAGTTCAATAATATAAATGTCCAAATCATCTACCAATTATATATTTATTCATTAATTAAATATTTTTAATTATTCTTCTAAGTTAAGTAAATGATTAATGGATTATATTTATGTAATTTTATTATACTATTCTAAAAACAGCTAATAAAGATGGAAGTAGAAACAGATAAATAAATAAATACATTTAAGAGCTAGAAAACCTGCAAATAATATTCATGCAAGTATGTTTTATTTTATGTGATAGCATCATTATATAATTCTTATATACATTATATAAATATAATTCTTTTGTTTACAATAAATAATTCAGTATAGATTCTTATGAGTAATCTTATTTATCCAAAATAAATAGATAGAA
>JBAMHX010000005.1:4730608-4740725 GCA_037177515.1 Pseudomugil tenellus
TATATATATATTTATTCAGATTATTTTCCTCTTATTTATTTAATCTAAAAAACACTCATGTTTGTAAAGTGAATTATTATTATTATTATTATTATTATTATTATAAAATAAACAAAAAACAATTATGCTCTCTATTAAATATTTGGGTCTCAATATTCATGTAAATTTTACTTTAAAATTAATGACACACACACAGGTGCATTTTCGCGTTAATGTGAATAATGAAAAGTGGGATGAAACAAAAAACAAATTCAGTTACAGATGACTAATTAATGGGACCAAATGTGTGGGGAGGTCAGCTGTTAATTATTAATAAACCGTCATGTTGCAGGAATGTCATTAGAAGTCTGCTGTCAGCACGAGCTGAGCAGAGAAAAGCTTGGAGCCCTTCAGGTGCAACATTCATTCACTGCAACAAGGAAATGATTTGTTTGGGAACCCCCCCTCCCTCCCAAAAAAAGTTTGTTTTGAACTGACAGGTTCCGAGCTGCTCAGACTTTTTCTTATTTTTGTTGGTTTGTTTCCAAAACGTGTCAGTTTTTATATCAGATCATTTACCTGTCATTTCATTTTCTTTAGAAAATATTTATCCTTTTGCAGTGCTGTTTTTTTTTTTTTGGGGGGGGGGGTGGTGATTACGTACTGCTGATCTGACAAACAACTCACTTTCATCTGCAAAGTCTTTTCTCACTTTCCTTCATAAAGTGTTAGGGTGTTTATTTTTCTCACGTCTTCCATTGTTCATTGGACTCAGCAAAAGGAGTGGTTTCATATTGTGTGTGTGTGTGTGCGCGCGCGCGCTATGGGTTATTTTTCCTACTTAAATAGTTTTTAGCTGATGTCTCCCTGAATAACAGAACTGTGTCAGTGTGGCAAACTTCCTGGAAGACCCTGAACTCACCATCAGCAGAACAACCTGTCAGAACAGAGTTTCTATGTTTAAGCATTTTGAAATGAAGTAAATAAAAGAAATATTTTAATTAAGCAAATCTTTTCCATCCAACCACCATAAATACACTTATTCTGCGTGATCATGTTTCTCCTACAACATATTTCTTATTTTCTTTTCTCTTGGCTCCAGTAAAACGAGAAAGATCCGAACTCGGTGTTGTCCTGCTGCGCAACGTCCGTGCCCCGCGGTGCCACCCTCAACCCTTCACGCGCATTGGCGGAAGGTAGGAGCCGGTGCAGCCCTATAATCCCCACAGTCCGTGATTTAGCCCCTCGGTCTCCCTAATGCTCCTAAAGCCCCAGCTGCTATCCTGGCAGCTCTGCGGCTCCGCGACAGACTGCTCACCGCTCGCTTTATTAATAATTCACCTAATCATTTCCCAGTTCTGCGCTGCTGTAAGACATTCTGACTCCCCTTCTACGCTGTTTGTGCGCGAGCTGGTGAGGTGAGTTATTTGCTGGCTGATATATTTATTTTGGGGAGGGAGCAGCATGCAGGCTTGATCTGCCGCCGCCGAAGCGCACGGAGAGCTTCCATTTTACGCGCCGCGGCGCTACGGGAGCCCGGGACCGGGGACATGTCGCTGTGCAGGCATTCAGCTGTCTGCGGGGCTGCGGCGATTTGAATTTGCGCAACGCAAGCTGCGCTTTCATCCCGTCAGCTTTGAGGAGGCGGTGAGGGACCACGGGGTGTCCCCCCGTTTTGTGTGAAACTCCGCGTGTGCGTTCGTGTGTGTTTGGACCAGGAGAGAAGAGAGAGAGAGAGAGAGACAGGGAGGGAGGGAGAGAGAGAGAGAGAGTGAAAGAGAGAGGGGAAGAGATAGGAGGGTAAAACAGATCGGGCGCGCAGCGTGGGTGACTGCTGCTTTTTGGACACGTTTGGGACGCAGAAGCTGCAGAGCTGCACATAAAAATAAAGAAAAGAAAAACTTACTTCACCTCGCGCGTTCTTTCAGTTTTTCTCTTTTGGTTTCGAGGACTTCCTCGCGCCTTCCAGTCTGCAGGAGAAGTTTTGCAGCTGAAGTACGCACCTCGCGCCAGACATGGGCAGATCTGACGCTAAACAGCGGTAAACGGAGGGACGCGGCGCTGCTGTCCTCTATTCCTCCCATCTCTTGCAGAGTGGACCCACTTTTGAAAGAGACTGATTTTTTCCCCTCTTTTTTTCTATCTGGGCTTTCGGCCGACTTGTTTAAAGGTCCCCTCTTTTTTTCTTTGCTTCCGGCAACAGCGAAGAGACCAAGTCTTCCTCCCTCAGCTCGCTCTCTTCTCCCTCACTTACTTTTTTGGAAGCTGAACTTTTAAAGGAAAATGGGGCATTGAGAGTGTTGGCAGATCTCCCCGCGCTATAATGGTACGTGCTGTGTAACTCAATAGTTCCTTTCTGTTGGCTCTATAGGGAGAAGTCTATAGGACGGGAAATAAACAAAACGTTTCATTAGACATCCTGATGCTTTTCTCTGGAATTTCACTGCAAAAGATCAGAACTTCGGAGACAGAGTGTGAGGCCACAGATGACAGCAGCTGCAACACACCTGTGTGTGTGTGTGTGTGTGCGTCACTGAATTTTATACTAATATAAAATGGTTGCCAGATTATTTGCGTCCTGCCGCATTTAAGACGGAATTTTTCTCTTGTTTAATTGAAAACTGCATTAATGCATGAATTTCCAACAATGTTTGCTTTTATTTTATGCGTCTTTTATATTTAAAAATCTAGTAAAAAGAAATAAATCTGGTCCTCTGCGGTCTGTCTGAGACAATAAGGGGCAGGTCTGAAAAGCAGAGTGTTTGGGATAAATGTCACATGATGCGCTGTCCTCCACCTTGCGCTCTTTCCTGCTGCTCTTTTCATCAATGGGCATCTCATTTGCGTAGCTGATGACACTACAAGAGGTGGGGGGAGGGGGGAGGAGGGGGGAGAGATGCGGTGACACACAGACCGTCTTTGTGCCACCAGGATAAGTGAGCAGAGCGCTTCTGGAGGATGAATGAGAGCATCTCCGTGTTTAATATTGATCTGAAAATCGGATGATCGGGAGGGAATTATGTCTAAATCTGCTGCATTTAGAGAAATAAATCTGATTGTTGATGATCAATAGAAAATCTTCTTAAAATTGCTTATTTATTTATTTATTTATTTTTCTTTAATGTGCAGCTGTTGATTTGTGGATTCAGCTGCTTGCAGGATCTCAGTTTAATTCAATGCTTTTTGCAGCAAAATAAGCTCAAGAGATTTCGGCAAAAAGATGCCGGATTTGGAATTTAGTTGGTGTGTTTTGTAATATAAAGCTGGATCTGTTGGAAGTGTTAATATTTTAAGTTTGTGGTTATTGTGAGCTGGTTTATTGAGCTGAAATATAAGCTATTTAAATGCTGATTTTCAATATTTTTCTAAAAAAATAAGAAAATTTTGAGGGTTAAACATCAAATAATTTGATCAAATATTGTCACATTTTGAAGGTGCAATTTTGCTTTTTAAAAATATTCATAAATACACATGCATGTTAGATATTAAATGACAATGTTGATGTGTCAGATTGTATTTGTTTTAAATGTATAATGAAACAATGATGTCAACTCATTTAAATTCAAAGCAAATTTATTTGTACAGCACAATTCAACAACAGGCTGATTTAAAGTGCTTTAAAGAAATATTAAAACATTAAAAATATAATTAAAACATTTAAAACAGGAAAAGAAAATTATTTTAAAAACTATTTTAAAAAAATAAATTCCAGCTCAATGTAACAGATTATGACTTGAAATAAATGTAAAACAATGTAAAATATAAAGTACTGAAATGTGTCAGAGAACCGTCTAACCTGCAAGCGTTTAAATAATAGACAAATATTGCAAAGAAATATGTAAATATTGCACAGATTGAGTGATGAGGGGTTATTGGGTGTCATTCAGTGCAGCAAGTGTTAAGTCACAGCTTATGTTTGTCCACATGAAGGCCTCTCTGTCTGAGTCACATCAGGATATTCTCACATGCTTTAAATCTCAGTCTTGCAAAACTTTGATAGCTCACCTGTAAAAAAAAAACAGAAAGTTGTTGGAATAAGCTGCTGCGAGGCCCAGTCATACCTGCACAGCAAGAAGACAGACACCAAAATGTCAAATCCCACATCAACCATCCAACGTAAAGATCACAATGCTTCACAATTGTCATATTATCAGCCTTGTTATTTTTTTTTTTGACTGTAGGCCTATAATTTCACACTTGGTTGCTCTGCGGTTGCAGCAGAGAAAAGCAGCCAACCTAACCGCCTGTCAATCAAAAGAAAAAGTAAAGGAGGTAATCGCTGCCAGTTTGGATCGATTAGCCCGAATTAAGCTGCATTATTGAAAATCATTTTAAGGCATCCTTTTAGTTGAGCTGGAGAAGGGTGGGTTGCCTGAAATGAGTTGAGCACGCTGCCTCGTTGAGTCATACTGTGTGTGCATGTGTGTGTGTTGTAATGTAACTCTATGCTTCCTGCTCTTTGTGGTAAACTCTGCTGTATTAGGACCATAACCACAAGAAAATCTCTTCATGGATCAGTTGCTGTGGGACACAAAGGCCTGATTGTACCAGCTCAAACCTCATTGTTAAATACACTTAGCTAGTGTGGCAAGACCTTAACGGAGTGTGGTTTGGCCATTTAGGAATACAGCTTGAATAAGGATCCATGTAGGAAAGAGAAGAGGTGCTCATTGCATTTGGTTAGCATAATGCAAAAAGGCGGCTTATGGTCGCGGTGTGGCAGTGAAATGGTGCAGCTCACAGTCATAATTAGTGTGGTATTATCTACAGGCCACAGTGCATATAGCCTGTCCTGTCTAGCAAGATCAGAAGTTGACAGGCAAGGTGCCAGGAGAAGTGAATCCTGGGGCGGGCCACCTTGCGTGTACTGTTGAAACTTGTTTCACTGTAACAGTTTCGGTGAGAGGATACAGTTTTGTTTAGTTTTTTTCACATAAAGTTGGAGCAGCTTTTAAAGCTGACACAGTTTCGCTTCGGCTCTCATTTGTGCTCACAGGGTTAAATGAGTGAATTTGCTTAAATCATCTGAAATGTTTTTATACCCCGGCCTCCTGCAGCGAAGTCTCGGGCTTCCCACCGAGCACCTTCACGCACACATTCCCACTATTTACTATTGTGTAAAACACAACTGCAGGATTTAGCCAAATGCAACCCTCAACTCTGCGTCTTGGCGCCGCTTCTGGCCCGGCTAGAAACCTTCAGAACCCACAAGTAGAGTCAAATAATGAGCTCAGCTATTCTCAGAAATCCATTTATTATCTTATTCTTGCATTTCTCATCCTCTGTGTCAGTCTCCCTTTTTTTTATTAAAGCATCCCCCCTCCTTCACACACACACACACACAAACACACACATGCCTCCTCTTGAGATAGCTGTGTGAAAAATTGTATTTTTCCAACATTTTTCCCTGAGGTAGCTTTGGCAGGGACTCACACGGCGGCCATTTCTGCCTTTCATACACTCCTTACATGCCGTGGAACAGATCGCCGGTACAGCCCGGTGTCTTTGAAGTGGCTGCCATCTCATCCAGGTTGGCTGGACTGTCTCTGCCTGCCCCCAACCCCCCTCCCTCCGTTTTCAGCCCATGGCTTAAAACTTGGCATTTGTAATTTCAAGCTACCTAATGGTGATGGTGGAAATTTCATCCACAGTCGGGTTGATGATTAGTATACGATTGTCCAGCGTCTTCGATTAAATCTTCTTGAACCAAGATGATTGGAGCGTGTGCAGAATGTGTCCATTTTTAAACAAGTGTGTAGCTGCGGAGAAGACAGCGAGGCAAGATCATTGATATGCTGCCATTCAGGGCTTTAAAATGGAGCCATCTGAGAACAAATTCCACCAGCAGGGCTTTTCATACACAAAGATCTGTGGAGTTGTGTGTACGCACAAGCGTGCGAACAGGTTTCGGAGATCTCTCCTCCAAAGAATTTGACCATATGGTCGTCCAAACGTGTACCCAGAGAGGCCGATAGAGATCGGGCCAAGACGGACCGCCTGAGATGGTAGGATGTGAAAGAAATTGGTCTTTTTTTTGTCAGTGGAAGAAGCAGGAGATGCATTTTATAACTAATCCTATATCCTACCTTAGATCAGATAGTTTAAAAAAAGGAAACTACTCCACATATTTTTGAAGTTGGAAAATCTGTCTCAATTAACACATTTGCATTGGGCGATGATGGACTCCAAATAGGTCACTGACTCAATCTCCCGCCTCCGAATCTTCCCTCTAAAATGTTAATTAAGGAGGGCTTTGAGATTTTTTCGCTCTGGGCTGGCCATATGGGCCGGGCATATGCTCTATATATATAGTACAATATATAATTCATACTCTGCTGCAGGAGAGAGTGTTTGGGGGCCTGGAGTTTTTACTACAAAGGGAGTCAGTATGTTCTGGCCTCCCCAGTGGCAGGTACAGAGCTTAGCCTATTCATTAGCTTCATGTTATTCACTGTTGCACAATGGGATTGAGGTTCATCAGCACCTGTTTCTTTGGCTGAAAGCATAAAGAGGGCATTTAAATTCCTCTTTGTCAGTTGGTTAATATAAAATGAGAGCAAATGATCTATTGTCAGACTTTGCATTGTTTACATGGTGAACTCAGGTTGAGGAATGGGCCGGGCCAGGACATTTTTGAGGACGTGGGGAGCCGCATGTGCAAAGATTTCCTCAAATTGTCAGTTTGTTTCCTCAAACACTCGCAGTTGTCCCGGTGCCATCCACCCAGACACCCATTCAGCAGGCAGAATCAGGCAGTGGCAGGCCAGTGAAAACAGCCCCTTCCCACCCGCAGCTTTTTTGGGTTCGGTTCAGCCAATCAGGGAGAAGCTGCGAGCGTGTCTGACCCTGTTTCTGGCCGGGGACAGCCAATCACAGGGGCTCCAGCACACCTGATCCATTGTGGTCTGTTTGCTGGTTATCGAACAGGCTCAGGTTGGTGCAGACCCTTGTACAGGTGCCGTGGATCGGAGCCATTATTCTGCTCGCCAGCCAATCAGATACATCGTTTCATTAGCAGACACATGTGGCCTGGCAGACTTTTTGGTGCTTGCATTTTGTCTTGTGTGTGTGTGTGTGTGTATATGTGTTTGTTTGGCAGTGCATTCACATATACATGTAAGTCGGTGGAACTCTGCTACCCAAATTCCCATAATGCTTTGCAGCCTTATCAGCAGGCCTCTCTCACGCTGTTCCTGGCTTCAGCATCATCTTAAGCCTCAACAATAGGGGCTGTGTTTGCCCCCTCAAGGAGCCGAGTGCCTCAGCAATAAAAGACGGCGAAGAAAAACACACAAAAAACATGTTTATGGACTAATAAAGATGATTAGAAATCGCACAATTGCAGAAAAATAGGAGGTTTGCAAGTGCAGATTATCTGTAATAAAAAGCTGAGGGGTAAGACGGGGATGGGGGGGTGGGAGAGGGGTGCAGAGTGAGCCGTACAGGCCGCTCATTGCGAAGGATATGAATAGCCTTTGTTTTCACCACAACTCAGGGCTGTGTGGTCTCCCAACGTCTGGCTCTTATTATGGGGTTTGTGTCTGTGTGTCTGCATAAGTGGCATGCACGTGTGCATTGGTGTGTGTCTGTGTGTTTTATATTTGTGTTTGTGTGCAAAGCAAAAGGGCACATGAGTGTGGAAGGAAATGTACACGGGTGATTATATTTTCAAGAGGGTGAGACCGTACATGTGTGTCGCGACCGAGAAGCAGCGCTTTCTCTCTCTGCTCCTGCTCACCGGCTGGATGCGGCGAAGGCTTTTGGGCTGGCACAAGCACGTGCGCAATCTTTTTTATCCGGTAAAGTTGTGAAATGAAATAGGATTTCACAGAACGCCACAGCGGCTGTGGGATTTGGGCTCCCTTTGGCTAAGCAGAGTGGGATACGTTGATCCAATCAACAGCAGAACTGCAAGGAGAGCCTATTTCACAGCTCCGGGCCCTGCCAGAACCCTGCCTGCCCGCCTGCCTGCTTGACTTAGAATACAAATGAAGCTCCATGAATGCACACCTACACACATACACTCGCATGCACATGGCTACTTGGACTGGGAGTGTATGGTTCTGTGGAGCTTTTGTAAAGAAATTAAATCATTTGATCATTACAATTAGATAGAAAACACACTTCAGAACAGGCGTCTTATCAGAAATGTGAATGAAGAGTTTAAATCTTTCACCTTCAAAACTAATTTCTTTTATGTATAAATTAAAGTTTGATGTTTGTAACTATCTTAAAAATGTCTAAATATGTAGAATTAATCACAAAATTTACTGAAATTTCATATTTATATGTAAAAGAGGGAAAGAGCGCTACTGAGCTAATTTTAATGTGTCTTTCTGTTTTTCAGGCTACTGACACCTACCTGGTCAACGACGATCCTACAAGAGGCCCAGGGATGCCTGAATGTTTCCTCGTGTCTGATACATATAGGGTATATATATACATATATGCACACACACACACACACACAAAAACACACACACACACACACACACACACACACTATGATCTGTTCTATGATGTCACAACTTTCCCAACAGCACAAATGTCAATCAGAAATAAGCTCATTCTTTGAGAGGGTGATTGTGCTCATAAAGAACCCATCATTCTTTATTCTTCATCTCTTTCAGTGTCCGACTATATAATGTTCCTATTCCTGACATGTAATCCACATTTTGGGTTTCTAGTTTTTTATAGCTTGCTCATATATGTGTGCATGTCAGCTGTGTGCACATATATTCTATATACCCCTAACAATCCCCCCTTTGCATGCATTTGTCTTTAAAACACTTCTCATCTTGCACTTTGCATGACATGAACCATACATGGTCATTTTTTCTGCATTCAGTTGGAGTTGTCGCAGCTAAACCCGGCTGGAAAACCGCCTCCTCAGCCTGCGTGCTCCGATCTGACATGCAGCGCTTTGCTTGCATTAAGATGACATCAGACTTGCAAAAATAAATCTTTTTTTTTTTTAAATCATTTTTTTCTCATTTCTCTGTGAACTGAAACATGGCAGGAGCGCAGTAATCCAAACCAGTCTGAGTATAACGTACGACCAGCTATTAAACACAGTAAACACATAAAAAGCAGCAGGCGTAACACATTGCATGCACACACACTCAGATTGAAAACAGATCCATAGAGTCTCTGGGATCCACACTGTGTATGATCTGTTTGTAAGCCACGGCGGCCAGTCACTCATTTCTTTCTGACTGCATATGCCTGTATGATTTTTTTGACTGGCGTGCTCCTTCCCAGAGCGCGCATAAACAGCTTACTCAAACAATATTTACACTGTACGGCAAAGTAAATGGCACAGTTGCACACATTTTCCACTCACATATTTCCTGGCTTTTGAAAGGCAGCCTCAACCACCTGTCTCACACATTTAGCATGCTAATGGCAGTATCAGTATGCTACATCGCTTTCAATATTTAATGGCCTGGCCACAGGCAATAGTAAATAGCAAGTAAAGGGGTAATGCCACATGTCAATGGGAGACCACAACATGCTAACTTCAGACGCGCCATATGGTTTTCTCATGTGCTCTTTCATGGTAAATGTAGTCTCAGAAACCACTAGATCCCTGCGTGCTGGAGGGCCTTTCATAGGAGATGTTCAAGCAGGTCTCAATGTTTAACCACAGGCAGCGAGAGAGAGAGAGAGATAGAGAGAGAGAGAGAGAAGTAGAGAATCTGGGTTTTGTAACTCTGGCGACCGCAGTTTGTTACAGCCAAGCACCTTTGTTGAATACTGAGATGGACACCTAATGCCCGCCTGAATGAAACGAGGAACAAAAGCAGCGAAGTCAGACGCCTCTAAAGGGGTGAGGATGTGTGTGTGATGAAGATTGAGAAGCTAAATATTGTTTTAAAACAGAGGAAGAGGAGAATGAAAAAAGCAAGACAGAGAAAGAGCAGAAGGGTATGACAGAAAGAGGTGTGTGTGGGGGGGGGGGGGGCACAGAGGCTTTTGGGTTTTGGCCTGCACCGTGGTGGGGTGTGGTTTGGATTGAGGAAAGGCTCTGAGAAGGAAACACGACACGTTCACTTTGTTTACATTTATTTTGGGGGGGAAAAGAGAGGGGGGGGGGGGGGGGGGGGGGGGGGGGGGGGGGGGGGGGGGGGGGGGGGAG
>JBAMHX010000005.1:4740790-4758248 GCA_037177515.1 Pseudomugil tenellus
CCCCCCCCTTTGGCAAAAAAAAAACACCCCCCCCAGAGAGCTGGACGGGACGGGGGTTCAGACGGGTGCTTTTCCGATCTTCTCAGAAAGCGCCCCCCCCCCCCCCCCACCCCCTGAAAAACTTGGCATTCATGCTATGGGGTGACTTCAGCACCCCCCAAGAAAAACCGCACCCTTTTATACAGCTTGACCACACTCACACAGAAATGTACTAACACATTTTCAGTGTTCTCGCTCACACACACACACACACACACACACACACACACACTTGCTTGCACTCCCTGACACACGCATACATGAGGCGGGGGGCTTATGTATAATTGCAGGCATTCTGCCTGCATATATGTGTTTGATTAGACTGAGGAGCAGGGAGAGAGTGAGGATAAAGCCAAGCCTGATTAGAAACAGAGTGGATTTCTTCCATACAATGGGAGCCGTAATGGGGACGGTTTAGACCACTTTGCCCAGTTCAAGTATCTTTTGTCTCTGCGTACATGAGAATACTGGAAGACGTCTTGGTGTTTGTTATAAAAAGAGCACATTTGGAAACAGTGTGTCTCCCAAGCTGTTAATTTTAGTGTCATTCCTGGATGTGCAGAGAATATTTAGATTATTTTCTAAATGTTTAGTTATGAATAATGTAAAAACAGCAAAACAAGAACAAATGAGTTGAGAGAAGAATTCTCAGGAGTATCAGATACTGGCATAAATATAACCTGAACTGTACATTTAGAAACAGTTTGGTGACTTTTGATTCTGCAGCAAATAGATTAAAATCATCATCATCATTTTTGGAAAATCTGCTATTTTAGTTTTACTTTCTATCAAAAAAGTAAATGATTAAAGCTTCTTTCTGCAATCTAGAGGTTATTTCAGCATTAAATGAATGCAGCGTGTAGTTTATTCCACGTGATGTTTATCAAATTTAGGCTTTAAAGTAAATATTACATATTTTCCAAAAGGATTGAGGTGGGAAGAAGCAGAAAAGATGTAAGAAGCAGCCATTACTGCGGGAATCTGTGTCCCAAACGGCGTCGATGTGAGAGATTTGCTGTAAAAGTAAAAGAAAATCATCATTTCACATTTAAAAGTCAGTTGATAGAAGCGCGGGGTGGGTCTGAGCGGGGGAGAGTTAGAGAGAAAGAGGGAGGGAGGGAGGAGAAAAAAAACTTTCCTCTAAACTTAGTGCGGAGCTTTCACTGTGAGCGAGGCGGGGTTACAGCCTGGACTGAGCCACAGCGGCTTTGCAATGCGGCACCGCAGCGAACATCCATCCAAGTTTCTTATCAACAACTCCGACTTGCATCTGTAGACATCACCATGTACTCTCCGTACTGCTTGACACAGGTATGGGAAGAAAGAAGAAGAGAGAAAAGTGGCTGTTTGCTCCGCTTTGTAGATGTTTTCCGGTGTCGCGCGCCTCTGCTTTTGCTTCTACTGTATGTGGTTACAGTGTGTGTGTGTCTGTGTGTGTCGTGCTGCTGCCTGTCACTCGCTGCGTATTAAGGACCCTTTTCCCAACTCTGCTCTCTTTTCCGCGATAGTGTTTAACCTCTCTCTCCCTTCTCTCCCTCGCGCGCGCTCTCTCCCCCTTTTCTTTCGGATGGCACCGCTCCAGCGGCTTTCTTTTGCGTCTCATTGCGCATGGTTTGGAGAGAAAATGGCGCTTCTCCCAAATCTATTTTATATAAAACGGAGGTTGGAGAGTTGGAGAAAGGGGAAGAGGGCTGACAGCTGGCGCCTAATTACAAATAACCCCGAGGCAGAAACGGGCTCTGCAAATATCATAAAGCCGAAACTAAGTTGAAATACTTCTTGATATTCATCTTTTCTGTTTTTCTTTCTTTTCTTTCTTTCTTTGCGTTTTCTGACTTGCGGTTGTTTGGGAGGTCTGCGTCTCTTCAGCTGCGAACGGCAATGGGGCCCCTGAGGGTGACCATACCCGCAGATGTAACTACTCCTGGTTTAATATACAGTATGCGCGTCAACCGTCTCTTCCTAAAAGAAAAATAAAAAAGGATCAGACTTTTTTTAGGCGTAAATGCGCGTGGAGTTGAGTGGATGGATAAAAGTTCAGTTGCCTTATAAAGAAGCGACGCGGTTATTTTGTGTTATTTTTAAGTCGTGTTTCTGTTGTTTTTGTCTTATAAACTGTGCAGGTGGGAATTTCTGAGCGATTGAACCGTTTTTCACTAAAAAAAAGCAGAGGAAGAAGAAAGTTTTTCAGTGTGTGCGTATTGAAAAGGCCGTTTCTCTAGAGGTTCTGTAGCCTTTTGCTGAATAATTGATTTATTTATCTTTTTCTTAAATATAATGTATTTAATAAATTACACATGGTCTAAAATTTTCATGTTCATTTTATGATGTTGAGTAACACTAACAGACCCAGATTAGACTTTCATTCTCGCTTTATTTCCATTTATATTGGGGCAGTAAAATTCTACAATAATCTTTTTATAACCTCAGAAACACTGTAAATTTTCTTACATGTCTAGTATTTTTCTAAAATTATTCCTAAGAAATTAAAACTAGAATTAAAATTCTTTTTCAAACCTCTTTTTGACCCAGTTGAGGTCTAATGCCACCTTATTACTTTTTACTTTTCTTTTTGTTTGGTTTTCTTTAAAACCAAACTAATTCTGTTAATCTTCTCCACAACCTCATCATAATCTATCTTTATTGTTTCAACAATTCTCTGTAAATGAAATGAGATCATTTAACAGCTCATAAGATCAAAGGTCAAGCTGCAGATGACTTTTTTGTCTCCCTCGCAGCGCCTTGCTTTCTCCTCTCCTCTGAGGTTTTATTTTTGTTAAATGTGCTGAACTTCTCAGGTATTTTGGACGGTAGTTGTAGAGTTAACAGAAAAGAAGTGCGGGTGCGGAGTGTGCGCATTTTCAGGCTGCCGCAGCTCACTTTGCCCCTTTTTCTGCCGCTCGGCTCTTTACATTACTGAGAGTAAATCTGACTTTTCTGACTCACTGTTTAGTAGTTAAATATTTTTTTAAAGATGTGTTAGAATGGGATTATTTAATATTATTTGAAAAAAGCAAACAACCATTTTCTCTGTTTTTCTTTGCTTTTTCAGAGGTTTGAGGTCAGTGAGAAAACCCAATCTTTATCCTTCATTTATGTGATTTGATTTTGCGTTAAAACGTAGAATTCCATGTGTTTCAATTCAGTGGGTTATAATTTTAGTGATCCACAGAGGTCACGGCCTGTCCCTGCAGTTGCATTGTTGATCCTCTGCCTTTAATTTAGGATATTTTATAACTGAAATCGTGTTTGGAATGATTGCAACACCTCCATGCGGTGTTGCAATCATTCCTTTCCTTAAACAAAATAGTCTGCTTTTCTGGACCTCCGTGGAAAACACGCAGGATTCCTTCTCGGTGTTATTTCAGGCCTTCTGGCCACAACTCGGTGTGTCTCTCTGACTGGAGAAACAAAAGGACAGTCTTCCCCAAATGAGTTCATCTCATCTGATTTTTCCTACAGTAGCAAAGCCCGACGCGGAGTTTCTGTCATAATCAATCACATCCCCAACAAATGCCCCTGCGCCTTTCTTCCCCCCTTCTCCTCCTCTTCCTCTTCTTGCCTCCTTTTGACCTTTCTGGAGAGTTCAGATCAGCGGAGCAGACTTTTTCTAATCAATAGTCTCCGTAAAACAAGTCCAGCAGCCCTGCTGCATATGTAGCACAGATAATTTTCCAAGCCTGCTGGTATGAGGCAGAGGTCCGCATCGAGTTTCCACTTTCTTTCCATTAATTAAAATTAATTTGCAGCAGATCCTCTCACACGAGCGGCGCATGGACGCGTGCTGCCCATATGCGCCATGCATATTGAACTGCTTGGGCTGCTGTTATTACAGCCTCCGAGTATCAAGCTAAACGCTCGTGTTTGCAGTCTATCATTTAGTTCAGTCAGTGTTTGCATTTAAGAATATTAAGATAACGCGTGTTGGAAGCAAATGCGCAGGACGCTCGTGCGTCCTACTTGTCTCCACATTTGCTATTTAAACCAAAGTTTTTGCCTTTATTTTCTTTTAATCGCTTTATTGATCTGCTGCTTGATGCTGAAAATTCTCGGATTGTTTATTTTCTGCCTCAAACGCGCCACGGATGCGTTCAGTCACGTGCGTAATTTTTGGACTGTTCTGGATCACAGTGATGGAAATGATTCACAAAGTCAAAGAAAACGTGCAAAACTGCTGTAAACAATCTACAATGCATTATTAATTCTGATTTTAAAAAATGTGGAATGGCCTGGTGGGTGACAGAGAGACCCACGGAGCCAAAAGTACGTTTGCCAAACATTACGGGCTGCGTGTCACCGTTTCACATCCTTTTGACAGAAGCTTATTTGCATAAAGTTTTAATGCCCGCTGAAGGTCGAAGAGGCGCAGTTAATTCAAACTTTTATGCGTCAATTATTTCAGACTCCACTTAAGTCCCGCTTATCCAAATGAGATGTGCTGATGCAGGCTGCGGCACGTCCTGCGCAACTCTGTCATCTTCTCCAAGGTTTTTTTTAAACCCTGAAACGTTGAAGAATGTGCGAAAGATTTATTTACAGGTGTTGCTTCCTGGATTCTCTCCTCATGTCTGATTATACTTTTGAGAGTTTTTTAGATTTGGAGATCAAATGAGTCCTTGAAATTCACTGGGCCTTGCAGTTTGGCAAGACCCTGAAAGCATGAGGAGGGAAATCTAGCAGATACATACTGCAGCCATGTCATATCCATAGCAACACAGACAACAGAAGCAACAGAAATGTGGACATTAGCCGTCAGTATTTCTGGAGATGCAGATGAAAGTAAACAGCGTGAAAATGATATGAACTTTAAGTCCCTCCGTTTGGAGCCCAAAGCAGTTTGAATGAAGTTATATTGTCCCAAATATCTTCTAAACTGAGGTAATCTGTGTTACAACTAACAAATTACTAACAGACGAGGACTTACAAGGAGTGAGTCATCAGAACTGTTCACTTGTGTGTGTGTGCATGTGAACACACAGTAGGATTTCTGCTTTCTTTTGTTTCTTTTTAACTTCTGACCCGTTCTGGACTCTCATGCGTCAGCTCTCGGTTCTGGTTTCACTGGGATAAGACAGTGACCACCCCGATACTGGTGTAAGCCAAGGTGGGGCTACATGATCTGGTAACATACCAGACCTTACCAGCATCACTTTGCACCACACACACAAATGCACAGCTAATCCCGCTCATGCAGAGCTAGTTAGTAGGCACAGCACAGGCAGAGGGAGAAAAGGTTTGCTGTGGTGGACCATAAGCAGGGTAAGAGTGGCCTGCCAAGTGCAGGCCAACGGCAGGCCGTGGGTTGCAGGCAGAACCCAGGGGCACACTGTGTTCTTTTTACTTATTCATCCTTTCTGCTGGAGGCAGACCAGGTCCACCTTACACCGCTTGGCTAAAAGTAAAAGCTTGTAGGCAGGGACGGAGGAAAGAGTGCTGGGGAGTGGGAAAAACGCACATGTCATTTTCAGCTGAAAAGTGTTGAAATAAATTTGGATTTCAAGAAAAAGAAAAACACATTAACCTGTTTTTCCTAAGTTGTGGGTGGATTCTGGACACTTTTAGAAGCCTGGATTAGTCTTCTGATATTAGAACAAGACAAAGATTCAAAAATGAAATATTATAAAATAAGTGAGTAAGCTGTTTAAAAGGCCTCTAAGCTAAAGTCTGAGCTAACCATGTGGACAGTCCTCTTCTGCCTGTGTGTATTTGTGTCTGAATCTGTCTTGGAGGTGGGTTTAAATCCCAACACTGGTGCCCTGCTTATCCCTTATCTGTGCAGTCTCCCTGACTGCCCGTAGAAAATGGATTTATCATGCTTAACCGAGGAAGTTGGCACAACAGTGCAATAGGTGGCTGTCCCTTGGATGGATGTGCATGAGTTCTGGTGGCTGATTATGCCCCCTCCCACCGCACTTTACCCCTATCCCTTACCTTCTAGTGTGGATTATAGTTTTAGGCTGATCTGTGGCCAGTGGAAGCAGGCAACCCCTATAGCGGTCTTATGGTGGTGTGAGATACAGCTAACCACACATAAAATGGACACAATGACAGACGTTTGGCTGGAGGAGCAGCCGATGCAGCATCACTTCAGTGTCCCGTCGCCGGAACGACTCCGTTTTTTGTCCCGAAAGCAGAAAATATACATCTAACCCATGTCTATTATTGCAAAGCTGAGTTTAATTAGCTTCCTGAAGACACTTTCCGATAAATAAATTGCTTCTCTGTGGAAGTGTGTTAATTTTCCGTGTAACATAAAAAGACTTATTGTCAACAAGGGATGAGAACCAGCAGATGGTGGAAATGTGAGGAATCAGTAAAGAAGCAAAAGATGAGACATTGTTTTTCTTTTTAATACAGATCCTTGAGACAAACTCCTTCCTCACCTTCATCCTCCTCCATTCCCTGTACCTCCTCAATTAGCTCCCTTTAAAAGAGGAGTAACGGTTGGTAAGAGAGCTGCATTGTCTAAGGATGAGCTTCAGTTGTTGTTGTTGTTGTTGTTGTTTGTCTCGCTCTGTCTCTCCATCCCCCTCCTCTATGACTCATTGGTGTGTTTTTCGCTCTTTTTGATTTTCTCAGAGGCTCTTTTTTTGTGGGGGTAACCCCACTGAATGGGACAATGCAGCCTAGCGTGAAATTAAAGCTCTTAGTTAGTTTGCAGTTGCTCAAAAGAGGATTTTACACATGCATGCATTCATCACCCTCCCATACGCTATAGATATAGCTAATTAGAGGAAGTACACCCTATGTCGAGCATCAAGAGCCCAATTAAAAGAGTAGGGGAAACCTTGGTGTGTGAGATCTAGGCCAAATCTGCTCAGTGAATGCACTTCTGTCGCCTTGTGTGTGAACATTATGTCTGCCTCCTTAATCCAGGCGGGAAAATATGGACAAGACTGATATGAGAAGTTTCATTAACATATGCATGTCACGTACTGGGTACGAAACCAAGAAAAACATTCAGATTGATCGCTCTGACAGGCGAGCGTCTGATTCGGAACAGATTGGGCCGTTCGCATTGACTCTTCCAAGTCGGAATTATTTGGAAGTAGTCTGCACCGAAAAGCCTGTCAACCACAGAGATTTCAGCCGAAGCTATTCATGTCAAAGACAATTTTTTGTGCATTTCTGTAGTAAAAAAATACTAAAAAAAAAACTATGACTGCTATTTGGCGTTGACAAATAAGCATCCTTCTCAAATTATACAGTAAAGCAGCTTAAGCTAAGATCTATTTGTGACAGCCCTGTCGCAAAATTTAAATGTGTATGATAGGTATGTTTGTCCACTTATCCACAGAGTTTAAAAAATAGCTGGGCAATTTGGAGTCATTATGTGAGCCTGGTTCTTCCACCAACATTCCCTCTCCACTATATTTTTAGTTCATGTTATGTGCAATGTCATATTTACGGCTGTTTTGAACTGTGTAAACCATAAATACTGCATAATCTGAAAAGGAAATGCAAAAAGTATCAACATGAGACTGTTTTTTTTAGAGATTATTGCCTCTATTTTGATTCCAGTGTAAAACCACAAACACAAATTTAATCTTTTTAGATATAACTGAGCTTAAATCAACTTGATCTCCAGATGCAACTGTAATAACTATGATCTTTCCCCCCTTTTTAGACTTAAAACTGAAGTCATTAAGCTAAGGTTATGGCTATGTGTAAACTCTTTTTAAAGTTAACTCTAAAGCTGGTAAGAGTCGAGATATTTTCCTTGTTGGCTGCTATTGTTTGAAATCTCATTTACTCTCAGAAAGGAAAATGTGTTTATCACTGAGATCAAACTGCGATGAAATCTGCATCTCAGGCATTTCCCATTAATCTGATCTCACTTAGTCAACATGGAAATTGCCCTCACCCAAGAAAGCCACTTCCTTCGCTGTGCCACGACTCCAACGTTTAAGCTAATATCTACAAGCTCAAATGCTTTTTACAACCAAACCTTACTGATTCAGCACTTTGGCATCCCGTCGTGTTTCACATGAACAATACACTGAACAATTAGCTCATTACTGATAACTTGTAAACAAATGGAACACTTTTACAGTTGAAGAGCCATTGTAGCAGGTAATGTGCAACCTTTTGGAGTGGCTCTTACCACCCTCATAACCAACCCAATAGATAAGGGACTCATAGTTTTTTATTGTACCATCACAGGGACTTGCAGTTTGAGGAAGTTGTGGTAATATTATATGTTTCTGAGAATCAAACTACTTTCCTTGTACCTTCCTAAAAACGCATCTTCAAAACTGTTTTCATTTCAACAACAAAAATTCCAACCACATTGTTTCTGCAGGGAAATATGACACATCAAAAATATGCAACCCCTAGTGGTCATCAGCGCCCTGCATGTTAACTGCTAAAGCTCGCTACATCCTCCTAGATAAGCGAGAAACTTGTTCCTGCAAGGGAACAAGTAGGGGAAAACCTTAGTGTGTGAGATCTAGGCCAAATCTGCTCAGTGAACAACTTCGTATTTCTCACTACCTCCATCAGCTGTTTTATTAAAACGATCCGTTCAAAGTAGCATCAGTAAAAATTAGGGATGCACGATATATCGGTTCTATTATCGGTATCAGCAGATTTTTGTCTATTTTTCAAATATCGGTATCGGTAAACTGGGCCAATATTTATTTAGGGCTAATTTTGTATGTGTGTCAGGAGATGGAGTAGGGATGCTGTATTTGTTTGGGCATGTGACAATGATAGTGATGCAGCGCAGTATTGTGAATTCTTTCAGTACATAAAACTTCATATTCAAACACGGATACCTTACTGTTAATGAATTTTCAAGTGATGCACTTTATTTAAATGACCACATTTTTGTGCTACATTTTTGTGCTACGACATGAAAAAATCAGTTTTTGATCACTGCATCCAACACAAAATGCAGATTATAGTAAATATAAAAATATCGGTTATCGGTCACGACAGGCAGAAAAATATCGGTTATCAATATCAGTTGTAAATTTTCATATCATGCATACGGAAGCACCAATTTTTCGCTTCATTCTTTTCCCAGTTAACCACGCCCACCTCAAATGTCTGACCAATCACACAATACTTCTCGGCGCCCCACAAGAAAAAAAAAAACGTTGGAGATCCTGATGTGTCAATGTGTTTTTTCAGTCACGTAAGTGAGAAGAATATGACGACGTTGTCTTCTCTGGGCCTCGAGAACAAGACAAATGTTCTCGCTTCCCATGTAGGATGTAACAAGCGTTATGAATTCTGTTTAACTGACTAACCCCAACCAAGTAGCTTTACTATTTAAGCACAATTAAGAAATAAAAAGGTGTCTGCATCTGACAGCAGATTAGATGGTATCCATTAATGGATGTTTTTGTAAAAAGAATTTATTGCAGCCCTTATTACCTGTTGCATTGACAGCTCATGAAGTTGGACGGATGTGAGAACATGTTCCGGACTTTATGTAGGACCCAGAGCTACTGGGATTGTGTGTAACTAAAATGTAAACTTTTCTAGCCTCTATGTGCATGTCGCTCACTCATAAAGCTTAAGCAACAACCTGCCTTCTGTCTGTGTAAATATATGCTCTTTTTCACTCGGTTGACTTGTTGCAGTGATTTCAGTAAAAGTAATTGTTCAACATCTCTTTGCTCCAATTCAAACAGCTTTGTACTCATAAAGTTTTTGCAGTTATAATAATGATAGAGTACGAGTACACAGAGACATTCGTGGACTTGTGTTCTAAAATGCTTTTTTAGTCTGGAGTAAGACAATTCCGGGACAGGAGATGCATCCTCTTTCCCCGAAAAAGGAAATCAACACAAACCAACAAGAAAATTGATTCTTAGAAACTTTTTTTGCAATATGAAATGCATTCCTGAAAATGAAAAACATGAGCAGAGTGCTTTCCTTCAATGATGACAAGCTGTAACATTTATGTCCAACGGTTTGATGTGCAGCGAGTCCATCCTGGATGTTGTCAAGTTGCACAAAGATGGCACAAGATCAGTTTAATGTAGAATGGCAAGCTAGCTGCCCTGTCTCTTAACTTCCGGCAGACAGAATGGATTGCACATCTCTTTTTATGGAGAAATGTGAAGCATTTGGAAATGTCGGAATCTTAGCGATACTGCATAAACGCACAAACAGTGTTGGACATTTGCGTTGCATACTGTACTGTACATACTGCATCTTTAAAAAGGAGCCGATGGACATAAATAAGGAAGATTCTGTAGCCACCCTGCTGTGTTGAAGGACCGCCTAAGGTCATTTATTTTTGTCCGCACCGTGTGTGTGTGTGTGTGTGTGTGTGTGGGTGTGAGGAGCAGAGCCACAGGAATAATAGCTGAAAAAACTCTTCGGGTTCAGTAAATAATCTGATATTTCACACAAATGAACAAACAATCTTCCAACCACTAGATGCTCGACAACTTTTTTATTCTCAGTATTGAACAGTAACACATGAAAGCCCTGCGACCAACGTGTAACTACTGGTCATCTGTGGTCCCATTAGCAGCCAGTGAGCCCAGTTAGTGAGTCAGACATTGTGGAACAAAGTGTGCTTCTCTGTGAATCCCCCTCTCCTCCTCCCCCTCCAGTTGAGCGTGCTGGCTGCTCGCCAGGGGTGGAAAAATCTATAAGCCATTGCGTAATATACCATATCTTTACCTTGTTTGAACCCGACACAAGAACCACAGCTGTGTGAGCACACAAACAGAGAAATGAGTGTGTTCATGCCTCTGTGTGTGTGTGTTTGACAGAGAGACAGACGGGGAGAGGGAGACACATAGAGTGGCTTCTTTGTGGCCAGTTTTCAGCGGCTACCCTCACAAATACAGCATCACACCGGTTTGATCAAATGCCACTGACTAAATATTTTGCTAGTAGGTCGAGCGAAGCGCTCTGGTCACTTTCTGGTGCTTTTTGTCAAGAGGAGCAAGATGAGGCAAAATAAAACGCATGTGTTTTTCAGGCGGGTCCATCTTTTAAATGGAAATCAAATCAAAGTCATGTTTTTCTTTCAGGACATATAAACTCCATGGCAACGCCACTGTACTAACAAAGCCTGAATGGCAACTGTATCATTAGCCTCTTCTGGAGTTACTTGAGCCCTGTGCACATCTTCAGACAGGAAATGAGATTTTAGAATAAATTAAAGGCTGTCAGGCCTTTCATGTTTGGCACTCTCTTTGCTACTAACGGATATATTTCAGCTCGGTGGCATGTTTGGCGACGTGTTTGGTTGCGTGTTTGCCCGAGTGGAGGCCTCGCTTTGCACCTGAAGAGAAGACCAAATATTTTTACTGGAAGTTTTTGATAAGGGGTTATAGTAGGGATGAGCATTCGATTAAATTGTCTTAATTGATCAGCATGAAAATGAACGATTGATTATCGATTAATCATTTATATTATATTAAAATTCAGTGTTCATGCGGTATATAAAAATGCAGTGAAAATTAAAAATATAAAAAAAAAACAGTGTGTTTCCACATTTAGATACTTAAGACGGCCCCTTGTTTCCTGTCTTTCATTACTGGACAAATTGATTAGTGTGTCTGACCATTGCCGTTGTGGTTACTGAGCTCAGACACATCTGGATTAATCAGTTCGTCCAGTAATGAAAGACAGGAAACATGGAGCTGTTTTAAGTTCAGGAAGTAGTGGAGATTTGTATATAGCCCACTGTCACAATCCTTCGGCCTAAAGGGAAGCGTATCCATCTTGATGGGTAATTGTCTTTGTCCGTTGTGCATCGTAGCTCCTTCGTGCTAACACAGAGTTGATGCTAGGTTGAGACAGAGAGCAGGAGGCGCCGCCACTAACTAGGGTTGGATATGCGTTAAGTGGTACGTCATTTGCATTGTGGACGTCATTTTTAAATCAAAAATATTCCCACGCCACACTTTGTTGTGACCTCTTTATGATCAGACTACTTTTAAAATGCACGTAAACTTGCAGGTAACTGAGTAGACTGGTGGAGTTTCTTTTTTTTAAAAAATTGGCCTCGTGTGGTAAAGTGTTGAATTATTCCCACATAGCAAAATTCATTCCATTCCATCAAGACTGACTATGCAACAGGACTTGCAATAGTTTTATCGATATTAAAAGATGTCATGACCAAAACCTTAACGATCAATTTATCGATTATCGATTAATTACGCTCATCTCTGGGGTCATAGCTACTGACTTTTTCCTGCTAAGTATGCTCTTGGGTGTCATCTGTTTTGACGGCTACCTTACACACAGGTACACATTTCCTGCAGGACAAAGAGGAAATGCTAACCTTTCTGTGATTATTAGCATAAAAAAGAAAGAGACATGTTTTTGTAATTTTTCATCTCAGCCTGCGACGTACCGATCTGACATCACATCCAATGACTGATTCTTTTTTGATGGTGGTGATCACTGTTAAATAGCCTGTAATGACTACTGATAATCTCCACATGCAGCTAAGCACTGTGGAATCGCCTGGAGGCTGTTGTTTGTTAATGCGCCACTAAAAACTTAAACACATGCAGATGTGTGGGCCGAAAACCACAAACCCAGTTGAGATCCCAGCTTTTTTCACTTCATGCATGGGCTTGATTTTCACCAGCTTGCCTGTTTGACATTTCTTTAACAAAGGTGCACATTTCTAATCGAGGCCCGTTATCATATCAAAATAATTTTTTTAGCTCCCTTTCCCCTGGAGCGGCCCAGAGTAAAAAGGTCAAACAGCGTTAGTGTGGCTGCGGTGGTTTGGGCCTCGGGGATGACAGCTGCATGAGGGACGTGGCTTCTGGTGGGAGAGAGTTGGGTGCTAGAAGGATACGGCATAATTTCTCACCTCACACGTTACATATGTATTTGCAAAAATACTGTGTAAACGTTTGTGAGACTGACTGCTGATATGTTTGTGTTTATTGACTCAAAGAGACAGGCCGTGGCTGCGCACACAGCGGTGTACGGGTGGCAGGGGTCCAGGCTTGGGGGAAACGTGTGTGTTTAAAGTACACACAGGCCTAATTATGCTGATTTAAGCATTCTTGCGGTCCTCCCTCTGGCTTGTGGTGTGTTAACTGGCACAGGGGCATCCAGAAGGGAGCAAGACAGGGAGGAAGAGCGAGGGAAAGATATAGAATAAAGTGATAGAAAGAAGCTTTGAATAAAAAAGAGAAGAGAGGCAGGTATATTGGAAAAATAAAGAAAGTAGTGGTCCAAAGCAAACTGGGAGTAATTCTGTAGACAAAAAAAGGCCATCCCAGATGCAACAGAGAGAAAAACATACCACCAAACTTCCCGGCAGGTTTTTTCCCTCCTTGCTTGCGGGTTAAGAGCACGCCCGCTCTCCATATTTATTTTTATATTCTGATGTTATGGATTGCTCCGGGAAAAGGCTGTCCCTTTTCCCAGCAGAGGAATTAATACTGTTTAAATTTTCTTTCTGAGTCGCGAAAGAAGAAGTCTTGAAACGCAGCTCAGAAAGTTGAAACCTAAAAAAAAGCTCTGAAAAAAACCCCAGTTTGTTGAATTGCTGCTTTCTGACCCTGCATGTGCACCTGTCTTACACATGCAAACTTTTCAGAAAGGTTACACAGTTTATGGTAAAAAAAAAATCCATTTGACTGTATTTCTTTACACATGTGTGCACATGCATTGTGTTTTTGTTTCTTTGATAAATTCCAAACACTAGAACGTTCATAACGGGCTGGCACAGGTTCTCCCTATAACTCATCAGAGCAGAGATTGATGATGTTGGCCAGTGTGTATTCAAGCTGTCTTTCATGCAGGTGATAAAATCCTGCAGCAGACTGAGGCAGAGCTGCTCGGCTTCATTTATCGCGCTGCATGACACGGAACCTATCCACATAAAAACACACATGTGCTCCCACTTTCTGTACACGTCTTTCTTCTGTTCTCCCTCTGTTGAAGCCTCCTTTTGTCCTTTATTTGTATTTACTTATCTCAGTCTGTTTCATCTCTTAACTCCCCCCATTTTCCTGCTCTCATTACATCTGCTACCTCAGCTTTTCCTCCCTTCGTTTTACCTCATTCTTTCCAGCCCCCTCCTCGCTACGCCTCTCTTTGGTTCCCCCTGGAAGAGCCACAGTCTTATCTGGGATATGTTGGATTTGGTGAGCTTAAAAGCCACTTTACTAACTCCCTGTCTGCTTCTCTTGAGAACATTGCAGGCTATCGAAAACAGTTTCACAATTCACAAGACTTTTTTTCACTGGAATGCTGCTCATCAGGGAACTTATCGCCTCTCTATGCTAATCCTTTACCTGGCTCTCCATCTTCTGGATCTCTCCTTTTCTCTTTCTAAATTCTCCTCTGTCCCTCTAAATCGTTTGATATTGGATTTCTTTGGTGATGTGAAGGATTGCTAATGCATCATAACCATATTGCAGTAATTAAAGTCAGCAAACAGTGCCAAGTGTTATCTGGAGAATCACATTTCTGCGCTGCTTCAGATTGAAAAATGGCATTCCCTCTTTTTTTTCTACATCAGAGAGTCAGGGAAAAGCTTTTTCAAAATATGCAGAAACAATAGCAGTATTGTGTTCAGTAATTTCTCTAAGAAAGCTAGCCCAAATCCCCAGATCCAATGGAGGTTGTGCTGTTTCCTCCCATGATTGATTGCTGATTATCTACCTCACACTGCTCCTACAATTTGGTCAGAGTTTGGAGGTATTTTAAGACATATTTAGATTTTATGAATAGATTTGGAACACTACATTTCTGTTTAAATTGCTGTAGACGATGTTGAAACAGTGGGATCAGACTCTGGGCGGGCCTACTCCGTCAGCAAGATGGAGTGAGGGTTTGGTGGCTTTTTTTGAGCGCTCGTGTGTTTTGTTGATGTCGCAGCTCCATCCATGTTGACTCAAAGCGGTGATGGCAATGCTGAGGATGTGTGTCGGGCTTGGCTGGGGACTCGGACTCCCAAACAGAACTGCAAAGGCAAGCCCATCTTTGTGTCGGTGGGCGAAGGCCATACTGGAGTTGCATGTGTGTGTTTCTCTCTCTGTGCGTGTCTTTAGTCCTGACAGCCAAGAAGCTTCAGCAGCGTCTGACGTGGCAGCTCTCGCTGCTTTCAATCTAGCTCATTCCTGCTGGCTGACTTCTCTGTGATACTATCTCTTCATACAATCACATGTTTATAAATGGAGACTGACTGGTATTTCAATTCCCGCCAGATCTGCTGAAGGTTTGCCACTTCTGAGTAAAACTGTACTCGTCACTGAAAATTAATACAATAGTATTAATTAATTTGTATTATTTAATGCGGTAAAGAAGCTTTTTTTCTCCCTTATTTTATTTGTTTTAATGAAACAAGAAAAGAAAAGAAAAAAATCTGATCAGACTGAACTGGAGGCCAATGTGTGCACATTTGGTTACACATAAACAGTCTTTTACTTGCATGCTATTCCATCCCTTAGCACAGTAGGGGGAGGGGGTTTGTAGCCAAGCTCGAATGCAAAATGCTGTCTACAAATAGACCATGTGCAAGCTATTAAGTAGTTATTACCACGTACTGTAGCGTGTATGTATGTTGTACGTGACAACAGCTGTTGCTCTCAGGAAATCAGAGTGAAGGAAAGCTTCTCATGCAGGTATCTGGACTCCTAATAAACAAATAGTTCAAACAAATCCATCTCTTTTTAAGCTTTAAGAAGCAGTTCACAGATACTTTTCTCAACTTTTTTTCTGTTCTTTTCCCTTGTCTGTGTTTTGAGGTGTCTTTTTATCGAGGTGGGTTTCCTCCATTTTATGTCCCCTGTGAGGACATGCACTTATGGCCGTCTGCTTGTGGTGCCGTGGTGCTCCTGAGGTCTGAGCGAGGTGCTAGTTTAGACCCGGGAAGTTGGCGTGCGTGGTCGCAGAGGAGATAACTGCACACGCTCTCTCCCCAGAGGCGCCTGTCTGCATCGTGTCTCTGTCCGGCCTCCCTGGATTTTTGTTGGGAGATTGAACTTTAAAAAAGAAACAGCAGCGGTTTTAGAAGATAAAAGTTTCAGAATGATTTAGTTGTTGTTGTTTTGTGCGCACACACACGTGACTTTGTGTGGTTTTTCAGGGCTCTTTGTTTCTCGCCTTGCAGTAGTTTGAGCGTGTCCTTTGCTTCTTCCGGCCTGGCACGGCAGTTGCTCTGCAGGGAATGCCAATCAAAATGAGCAGAGTGAGCTTTAACCCTCACATGTCCTCTCAGAGCCATGCTGCCATATCAAAAACCCCTCTCTCATCAACCCAAACACTGTCAAACATAGCACAGATTCTAACCCAGCTCCCACAGGGCCATATGGAAAGGACATCTTTTAACCCCTTTGGCTTCAGAGTCAAATAAAAAGCCACTTGGAGTAGCTACCAACTCTTGACCCCTAACACCAGCGACTGGGCACAGACAAGGCAGAATGCACAGGCAAAGGCCCAGCTCATATCATGCCACAGGGAGCAGGCACTGCTTAACCCTCACAGTGCCAGCTCAACACAGGCAAAACTCCAGCTCATTTGAAAAGCAGCATTAAATCTACATGCTCCTGTGTTTCGACAGCGGTGCCATCGATCTGGACATGGATCTGTAACCGAAACATTCAGTAAAATTTAATACAGTAAATTATGAATTATATTTACAAGGTTGATGTAAACTAAATCCATTTCTATTTTGTCTGAAAATGGTGTCAAATGTCAACAAGGCAGTCGTGTCTTTTATGGTATTGTATGACATTTATCATATATAGTGAATATAACATTTGTCCCTGACTTTAACATCACTAATTCATATCAGGCAGTTTTCTTTGTCTTTCAGGGTCATTTCAAAATGTGACAAACAATCATACCTTTAACTTTCCAATCAGCTGTCGCACCGTTTCGAGTCAAAAATGATTTGTTGCCTTTTGGGAAAATTACAATATGTTTCACGAATCAAATAAAAAAGTTTCAAAATGTTTCAAAATTGTTTCATTTGGGAGCAATTTTCCAAGAGTTTGAAATATACGAAACATAGATAATCTGCATCTATATAAAAAGTATGCATGAATATATAATGCTGCTCCTAAAATATATCAAAACCATTTCATTTTGTTTGTTTTTCTTTCTTCAGATGAAAGAAAATGGTATTTTGAGAACAAAAACAGAAAAACCAATGATGGAAGTAATCAATTATGCAAAAACAGGAAATAAATACAGATGGAAAGAATGAATAAATATCTGAAATACCCTCATGCAAATGATTCACTTCATGTTAAATGCTTACAGCTGAGCTGAAGTTTACACAACCTCCAAAGCAAAAAGAAAACGTGCACATTTTAGAAAAGATACTTTGCCTTCAAGGGATGGGCCGGGAGGGGGGGGGGGGGGGGGTCTAGAGGAAAAAGAGAAGGCACTCAAAGGGAGTTTCTCCACTTGCTTTTCTGGCACTGGCAAAGAAATGAAAGTAAGATCGGAAGAACCCCCGTCTGAA
>JBAMHX010000005.1:4770556-4812131 GCA_037177515.1 Pseudomugil tenellus
TATGAATATACAAAGATCCTCTTGATAATCAGAATTCTTTATTTTATATTTATTTATTTATTTTTAAATGTATATTCCCAGATTTTGTCAATATAATTGTTTATTTCTAGCTCATAAAAAGAAGAATGCAATTTTTGAGTTGCATTGATCAGTTTTATTAAAGCAATTTGAGTAAAAATTCTTTAAGTCCTCTAAAATTGAGATAGTCGAGGAAGTTTTTTTGCTATTCTGTTTAGAAACTATTTTTTTCTTGTCTTGTTAAATCATATACATGTGTAGCATGTGTGTTTTTTCAGTAAAAGTGAAGTTCCATTCGCTGCAGCATGAAGTGTGTCAGGTTGTTTGCATTGTAACAAGAGAAAAAGTTTTATTTTAAGCTGTTATATGGACACACACACACACAGAACCTGTAAACGTATCATGACACATTTCCTCCTTTGACACTGTCAGCTGCTCAGCTCTTCGGTTTGCTGAGCAGTCGTTGACACAGTACTTTGGTTTACAGCAGTACAGTAAAACACATAAATAAAATACAGCGCGCCTTCGATTCATAATGTCGACTTATGGTGAGTGTACTCTTATCTTATCTGATTAGCACAGTGTGCCGCTGTACTTTTATCTTCTTCCAGAGAGCCAACGCTTGTGTGAGTTGTGGTTTCAGAGACACTTTGGGGTCGTCGGACATGAAAAAGGGAGGAAAGAGGCAAACCAGTATCATTAAATGTTTAATTTGGGGGACTCTGTTTCCACATTTGGCTCCCATTTAGTTTAAATTGCATATTTTTGACATAAGAAGTAGGATGGCCTGTCTTCATCTGTCACACCGATCTGTTACAGTGATGTGTGGTTGTGTGTTTTTAGTCTCTTTTGCATTGTAAATGACTATATGTGCTCATTATTGGTTTTTGTCTGGTTTGTATTCTGTCAGTCTTTAGCATGTCTGTCTTCCTCGCTCCTTTTTGATCCCGTACACACTTTTGTTTTGTCTCCTTAAACATCGCCCTCATTGTTGCTCTCACAGAGGTAAAGCCTCTTTTGTTTATATTGTAGGAGAGTGAGGGAGAGAGAGCATGTTGGAAAGGAGAAGAGGCTACAATAGTGATTGTTCTGTTTGGCAGCACCAAAGCTCCATGGTGTGGGAAGAAGAGAAAGACGTCTTGTGTTTTGTTTATGACAGTGGCAAAAGCTGCCACGGGGAATCTCTGGGCTTGCCGTCAGGCTTTTCAGACTGTTCTGCAGCCAGCCTTTGAGATCCTCTGCTACAGAACACAACACACCGCGTTGGTAAAAGAATAAACCACAATACTATTGTAGATAACCGCATCCCATTGATTTGTAGGCACCTTAGATAAGAGAAGAAAATGGACATTACAACTGAAATGTGTGCAAATAATAGAGAAAAGAGGGAATTGAGCAGTACTTTTGTAGCATTTTATTATAAGTGAGTCTATATTATAATAGAGATATTGATCTCTTGGCCCAAAGTCCCAAGGGTCTGGCTAAGCACCACACACTGGCAGGAACCTTTTATTAACCCGTGAATGGAGTGTTATGGGCCGGCTTCTTAAATGTAATTCTCCCTTTTGCTATTCTCCTGTGTCGGTGGCTCCACTTTTAATCCATCTGTGAAAGGATTTTGCTGATTCTCTAGTGGTCACTGTACTGTGTGATTCATAATTTTTGTGCTTTTTTATATTAAACTCAGCAAATTTTCTGATTTTTCAAAGATGAAAAAAAACAAAGATTAAAAAAACTTGTCAGCTCCAGAGTTAGCTCACTGCACTTACTCATAGTTTGGATCTCATCCGTATTGATTTTTCTTTCTCTTTTATTCTTTTCTTTGTACGCCATAAGTGTGATCATGAAAAGATGTTTCAAATGTGTTTCCGATCAAAAGTGCAGTACAGGAAATTTGCAGTCACTCTGAGGGAGGTGTGAAATGTGCTCGCTTTGCCATTTCTGCAATGACCGCTCCACAATGCCAGATCCCGCCTCCGCCTCACTATAGCAGTAGTAATGCCTTGGACAGCGCTGTGAGAACGCGCAGAGAAACCCTGGTGCTATGTCCAGTTCCTGGCCAACTCACTGACCACGCCAAGAGTTCACAAATAAAACCCTTCTTATGTTCGTCACGAAGGAAAAGTGGATTTATCAGACTGAGAAGCTGAGGTTCCATGTGGAAGAAAGAGGAGATAGATGTAGTATTACATAAATAAAAACAATAAAATAAGACATGATAATGACTTATGATAGGGTTTAAGTTGATTCTCAGATGGAGTCCACAGGTTCTTTTCTTCTGCTGTGAAAGTAAGCTCTTGTTAATTATCTCTTGGTCTCTTCTCAGGCTCCCACGACAGCAGAGTCGTTGAGTGGACTGTCCTTGTGTGGAAGTGTTTCTTTCAGTGTGAGCAGAGCCTAGGGTGACCCTCCGCAATGAAGTTTTCATTAAATGAAATCTTAACACTCTGGGAGTCTGTCAGGTTGGAGGCTTTTGTATTGTGCGGTGGGAACAAGGCCCACGTCGGCTAAGAAAAGCACTCAACATGCAGGGAAGCTTTGGCATCAGCAAATGTTTACCGATAGCTCTCATTTAGTCTGGCTTTCTGTCTGGCATCTGGGCCACATAAAGATAGCTACATATAAGATTTAAAGGGTTAAGATTCAGGGAGAGCCTCGTAACATCAGAGACACAGAGTGCGAGGGAGTCTTCTCACACTATTCTTGGCCATGGAAAAAAGTACACTTGGATAGCTCTTGGTGTTGGACGAGCCAAAGCGTTGTTGTGTGCTCATTTGCTTGAAAACATGTACGCACACTTACGCAGACATGAGCTAACATTAGGTTGTTGCAGACGTACATAGATGGATCCAAAACCACAGGGTCTGCACTTCTCTCATGAGATTGCAATAACACAGGCAGACTTGACGGGAAAAAAGAAAATAAGACATGAGAATAACCACTACAAAACAAAGTACAATTTGGTTTTCCATTAAATTGACCCATGTAGTCTGCCATGCAACTAAAGATGTTTTTTTTATATATAAAAAATAACAATCATAAGCCTGACTCTGTTTGGCAGCATCTGACTTGGGAAAAAGTCCTGAACAACTCTTTTCTACACGTATCTGTTTCCTTTTGTGTAACGAGTTTCAGCAAATGGAGATAAGTTGTAAATAATTCCATCACCGTAGCTTTTGGTTCCTTTTATAGATTTTTCTCACATTCTCTATCTTTCTGAATGTTGGGAGATTTTCTTTTTTTCTTTGTCAATAAAACTCTTCATCGTTAAGGAAACAAATGAAAAAACATTTTTTAAATTTATTATATGTAGTTTTTCATGACAAAAGATAAATTGATACTAAATTAGAATTTAAATTGCATGTTCCTTGTTTCAGTTTTTTCTGATATTCCACTTTAACAAAGTATTTTGAAGCAAAATGATATTTTTGTGACCCTTAGATTTTAATTATGGAAGCTTGCTTTAATCAGTGTCAGATTTAAAGCAAATTTATTTTTCATTATTTTGTAAGCCTATTTATAATGTGTTTAAATAATATATGGAAATGCATTTAGGAAATTGCAATATAAAACATTATTACTATTATAATATTTAAATTATTTAATATTATAATTGTACTGACATTTATCTATAGAAAAGCCAGGCTATGAACTGTTTAATAGCTGTTATTGAGATTTAATTGCTGATGAAAACGTATGTCACAATTACACACAAGTTATTTCTAAAATGAAGAAAACCGTAAGTCAAACCATTATTTACTTGAGTTAGTGTGCTTTTTATTAAGAAAAACAAAGACAAGAAAGGAAAAAGGAGAGAAAAATAGAGGGAAAAAATAAAAAGTAAGGAGAATAAAAATGAAAAGAAATAGTTTAGTCAGAGGAGTCAGAAGCAGTGAGGGGGAGGTATTGTCTGTATTAATACTGTGTCTTCACAGTGCCGGGTCTCTTTTCAGGCTTTTGTAGTGGCGCCAACCATGAAATGCGTCTGTCCCAAAAAACCATATACCCACTCAGGAGGGTTTCCCGACCTCAGAGAGGCAGAGAAGAGGAGAAGGAGCAGGAGAAAGAGTGCAGTGGGCAGCGCTCACTCCCAGGCAGGCCAGCCAGAAAAGAGGGAGAGCCAGAGAAGACGGCTTATTCAGCGGGCTGCACTCACAGCGAGGCCCTGGCAAAGGCAGTGCTGTCTGGCTAATGGCGCTATTCAGTCGCTCATAGCTGTCCGAAGTCACGCTTTCACAGTGCTGCGCCTAAATCCAAAACACTTTTACTTCTGTTTTCATTGCTTCTCTAAGTTCCCCATAGAGATGTTTTGCACTTATTTATTTATCTGGATAAAACAAGTGGCTTTGCTTCGTTTCTTTTGTTGAATAAGAAGTTGGATCAGCAGCGATTTAGAGGGGAAAAAATGTATTTTGCACTTGCAGTTAAAGAATAATGAAATTATTATGTGGGCGAGTTTAACACACTAAAAGAGTCTGATGTTGAAAGTGAGAGGAGTTGTGTCGGCGGCCGTTTTTGGCACGATGCTATCGCTCCGTACGGAAGGCGCCAAATTTTCATACTCACTCTCTGCCAACCTCCTCCCTCTGATCCTCTTTTTTCTAGTTTCTTTTCTTTTCTTCCCTTATTCCCCTTTTCTTTTATTCCTCTTTAGGGTTCAAATGAATGCCCTCCCTTAGACTCATTAGCACCCTGGACTTCTATTTACAGCAAAAGAAAATGAAAAATAACTTGTAAGCACAAACATTTTTACCCTGAGTGGAAAATTACTCTTAATTTTTTTTATTTTTTATGAAAAAAGGTCATCGTTGTGCAGATTCTTAAAATTTTTAGCTTTTTTTTTCTTAACCCTGATGTTGTTTTAATGTAAATTTGCCACTAACAATTTGCTCGATATGAATCTTTAAATTCCCGCCCTTAGTTTTGAATTATTTTGTTAATAATAAAATATTTTTTAATGATTTTAATTAATAAAAAAATGTATTTTTAGCTTTTACAGAATGGATGTGAGGTTTTGTTTGTCTTCAATATGACATTTTCAGACTGTTTTATTCAGTCAGTAATTCAGCTGCTTACACTTTTCTGCTTAAATCATTTCACATAATCAGACTGTTTTTCTCATCAATCTGCGCTTCCTCAATGAGTGAAATCCTTCATGAAGGCATCGTTTGGTGTTTGTTACAGTGTGAGATGGTGGAGAGCAGAAAAAGGGGTGTCGGTGGTGGTAGGGTGGGGGGGGGGGGGGATCTAGCTGAGAAGCACAACAGAATGCAGGGAATCAAATTTGGCATGCGTCTGTGTAAGCAAGTAAGCTTCAAATCAGTTTGGACACAGATCTAGGACACTAGAGGGAGAAAAGAAAGCAGGATGAAACGTGATAGGGAGCGACATGGGATTCAGAGCGGGGACAGTGTGTGTTTGTATGAACGTAATGTGTAAGGAGAGAGAGGAGGGGGTTAGGTAAGTGGAAGTTTTAGATGAAGGGGATTGGTTCGGTTAGGTGGGTGTTTGTTAGAGTCCCTCAATGCTGACTTGAAAAATAGGCCGGTGCATAAATGAAGTTCCAGTAAACAAGCCTCGGCGCTTCATCAAAAGGCTCCATTCATCTGCGAGCAGGAGAGTCTCTCTCTTTACACTGAGGAGACAGAGAAAGGAAGCACTGATGGTGACGAGAGGACAGTTGTTTAGATAACTGGATGTCTTTGGAGTGGTGTGGGCATGTTTGTTTGTTCGTGCTTGTTATATCTCGAAGGTGAGGCAGGGCAGGTGGGAGAGGCACCGTCTCAATGTGAGAAAAGATAGCTTTCCATGTTTCCGTTTCAGATTTGTGAAATAAAACGGTGTACTGTACATCCATTGCTTGTGGCACAGAGTGACAGAGGAAGGTGCAGCAAGATGAAGTCATTTAAAGACCAGGAAAAGCTCAAATGAACGGAAACAAATTGTAATAAATGATGGAAAGCTTTGTGAGGAGTAGCACGGGGGAGAAAGTGAAACATTTGACAGCAGATATTGCAGCTATGTTCTTTTGGAAGAGTTCCTTTAATAGCCCCGTGTGCATTGGTAAGCTGTGATTTTTGCACATCATTTTTTTGTCAGGCTTTGGCTTCATCTGTTTCCATTGCACTTAATCACACTTATAGATATACCATATTTTAACTTCCCTCAATTCTCCACGTTTCCACCGAGCTGATGAAAATGTGCATAAAGACAACCAGATGGAAATGCACCTCTCGGGTTTTATTAGTACCAGCACAGATTCAGGGAGAGATGCTGTTTTGTACGGTTGGAATTGCGAGCTAAGCCGATGAGCAGTATATGTTTATGTACAAAGCAGTGCAGGGGGTGGTGTCTTTTTTGGCAAGGCTTCGTTGCATATGTGTGTGTGAGTGCATATGTGCATATATTTGTGTCTGCTCATTATACTTGGATATTTTTCCAGACCAAGTGCTATGCTCTACTTTGCATGATTTACAGTACTAAGAGCCAAGCAGCAGGTTTTTAGACATGAGTTAGCATGAGTCCTGGGATCTTAGGGACGCCATGGTGGACCGGCAACAGGGTAAAGCTTTGCATTGTTTTCCATCTCAGCTGTTTATTATTCAGCTCATCAACTTCAGCAGCTAAAGGAGGAGGAGTGCAAACTAAGTGGAAAAAAGTTCCATGGAGCAGGAAAACTTTTTAATTACGAGGAGATGAGTTGTTGAATTCAAAGATCAGGGCTAGGCCACCTCCAACCACTTAGCGATTTGGAGGTGAAAAAACGGGGCAGAGAAGCCTGGAGAGCGGCGTCTTTCAAGACGTTCAATTTAGCTTATGTTTGCGCTGAAGTTGAGTGTGAAGGTTAGCAGCTCTTACTCCTTTTAACTTGACTATAATCATTTAAGAGCTCATTTTGTTTATAGCAGCGGCCTTGTAAAATATGAGAAGTGCATCTGTCACTTTGTAACAAGACGGATCCGACAGCTGAGCCTCATGCTTTTCAGGCGCGACTTGTAAGTAGTAGATGATATGCAATGCATTCATCTTGCCTCTTTTAAAAGCCTTTTATGAAGGTAACGGCACCATCAGCCACAAGTCTCTCAATATATCTGTTTCTTTCTGGCTTTTCAGCTCATCTGTGATGATTTTTATGTATTTTTTATTATCATACTGTTACCAGCTTTGGTCTTTTTAAAAATATGACGCACTGTAAAGCAGAGGATTGATTTTTAAGGTTGCCATACTACTCAGAGATCCCCTTTTCCTGTCCTCTGTCCTCTGCTTTGCTACCCCAGAGTCCCCCTCCCCAGTCCACTGCCTGTTCCCCTCACATTTATTGGACCCAAATTCGGCTGGCGCCATGGCAACCCGGGCTCCCAGGGAACCTTGTTTGGGTACAATCCAAGATGCCTCCAGGGTGGCACTGGCTGGTGTTGTCTGCGTCAATGAGCTGTCACCATGGCCGGTTGCTATGACAGGGTCTGGATTTGGCCTCGCGCAATGGGAGTGCTAGCTCACTGTCCTCCGTTAACTAACTACTAGCTAACATGACCTCCCATATCCGGTGACATTAGCCGAAGCTGCCACAACTTCAGGCCGCGGCAGTGCAACGAAGGCTAAGCTGGGGAAGCATTTCACCAGTGTGCATATTGATGTGGCATGGCTGGGTGCCCAGTGCTGCCTCCCACATGAAAGAGAACTGGAGAGGGAGATGAGAGAATGAGAAAGGCAGCACAGAGATGCATTTTCAATGTATAATATATGAGCGTATATGTATCAACAATGGCTTTTTTTTTTTGTGGTGAGTAAATATTTCGACTGCTCATATTTGGCTCTGTGTTTAATTCAAATACGTGTTCAACATTTAAATGCATGATTATGAGAAGTCTCCAGCAGCGTGCATCTGGTGGTGGAGTGAATGGCATGCTGCAAACCATCCGTGCAGTAAAAACATGACCAAGAAATGAAAACGATGAATGCGAGACCTAATGTTCCTTTGTGTTTTTCTACGAGAAAACAAACGTGTGACCTAAACCGTTAAACTGTTCATACCTACTTTATACAAATCTTAATTTGATATTGACAACTTTGTTTGCATTTATGTACTTTTTCTTAAACCCATTGAAGTCCTTCAACATTTCAGGCGCATTGTCTGTCTGTTTAGATTGGCACACATACTCACAAAGTGAGTATGTGTGGACCTTTGCAGTCAGTGGGTGGGCTGACACCATATAGACCCATGTGGAGCTCACGTTACCTCAGCTTTCTCCGCCAGCAGGTATTCCTGCTGTGGCACAATGAATACTGAAGGGTCCTGCTGACTTGGAGCATCTTCACATTATGTCTTAATTCCTCTCCCTCCCGTGGCAGTTGATGATTTGCAAATAATATCAACGCTAGAGGAAGCTGAACATGGTGTCAGTAATTATGCAGACCAGGGTGCTTTGATTCTGTTCAGTGCACATTAATGTGGGGCTCTTTTATCTGAAATTTTAAAATATAGGCATATAAGAGGGAAATAATTGTTAACACAAATTTGTTTACTAGTAGAAGAAAAGTTTAAGCAAAAGTATTAGACCTCATCTCTGTACCAAAATCTCACTGCTTAGCTATTCAGATCTTAACTACATGTTGTGAGAATAGATCAACGCTCCAGTTCTGCAGGGATGGAATGGATATCTCAGTGTCCTATTGTCTTAAACCATGAGTCAGCATCCATATTAGGTAATTGGATGATCGCTGTCACTGTAGCTCTGCACTTGATGAAAGTAGCAGTATCTGGTTTGTTCAAACCCGGGTCCAGATTGAAAGGCTACACTGACTTAGCTGTATTTATGGACACTATTAGGTTTTATAATGGTTTAATTACACATGTAACTACTTATTTTCTTCAGTTTTTTTCCTCCTTACTAACAAAGACTGCTTCTTGCTCAACCCCAAGTGAGTTTAGAATATGTCAGAGAGGCAGTGGATTCGTCATGCGAGGTGTGTAAGGAGATATGGTGTGTGATCCATGACGGTGCAGCGTGCACACTCAGTGCTGCCAGCAAGAGCAAAAAGAGGCCATGGGTAGAGATTTTAACAGAGGGAGAGGAGTTGGAGAGTAGTGCATGAACTGTACATATATTAAATTGCTCTTGCTTTGTTTGATTCTGGTTTTTTCCCCTCTGAGCTCCTTCTGACCTTAAATTGGGGGTTAGATTGAGACTAGTGATGGGCTAATGAGCCCCTTTTCCTGCAATTACCGTTCTCTCTCTGTTTTCTTTGTCTTTCTCTGTTTCCAGCCCTGTCTCATATTCTCAGTTTTATCTGCATCTGTTGTTTTTTTGATGGATTTCCATCCTGATAGTTTGCCTTTTGCTTTCTTGCCTGCTGTTTCTACTTTTTCTTCACTGTCACTTTCTTAGTATAGAAGAAGTAAATCAATGTGGCACATAATAGTTGAAAGCAACATGATGGTCAATTAAAGAAATCTGGTCCTAGTTTGTAGCAGATTGCTATCAGAGATTTTGGATGGAAATGCTCCTTGTTAATAAAGAAAAAATGACGAGCCGTGCTCTGCTTTGTCTTTGTTCCCTCCTTAAGTTTCAATTGAATGAAGTTATTTTGGCTTCGCCTTCACTTTGGCTTAAATATTTATTTTTTAGGTTTCTACTTTGACTTAATAAGAACTGATTTACAGTTTCTCAGAGTCAAGACTACAGGGTTATTTATTTCTAGATTTTTATTTGTTTACTGCTCATAATCCTGATTTGTTCATGTACCCATCCAACATATGGTGGTTATTTCACATTGGCAGTCCTTGTTGTATATTCTTAGTTGCCTCTCACATTACGGTCAAAAAAGCGCCTCTTGAACACAGAAGGACTTTTTGTATGTGTCTTAGCATGTTTAATTTGAAATGTACATAAAACAGATCATGATGTCTTCATTTCATGGATTCTGGCTGCTGACTGTGTTTAGTTTGGTTGCTGGCCTGCCGTGCGCTGCCCATTACTGTAAAAGAAGCCAAATTGTGAGGCTTTTGGTTGCTCTTCCTGCTTTTTATTTCTTTGACACACTGTGTCTGCATAGATCAAATACTCTAAGTCATCAACTATAGTGCATACTTATATGAACGGCGTCATTTCAGGCTATAAATCTGAGTTGAAAGCTTCATACAAAGCTGTTGTTACTGCAGTTATTCCACTTTTTTAGTGGAATAAACACAGTAACTTGTAGTTTCTGCTTTGTTGTAGAATCTAGATTTTTGTCTGCGTGCATGGGTAATGTCCTTCTTGCTATTTGTTAATCCAATAAGAATTCTTTTTGCAGGAGCGCAATAGAGTATCACCTAAGTCGCAACTCCTAGCACAGTGGGATTCCCTTTGGATCGTAAATGCCTTGCATAGGTGATAATAGGAAGCTTCTGCCTAGTCTGGCAACAACAGCTTTACGTCCTTCTTCCTAATCTCATGCCAAGTAAAAACTACTCTGCCAAATCCTTACGTATTGCGCAGTGCTAACGAGTCCCAGTCTACACTGATCCCCATTAATACAGAGGGCTGCAATCAGTCTTTAAAAGCACCGTACAGAAGTGACCATGTCATGATGGGACCGATCCAGCGGCACCCAGAGAAGAACTAGCTTATGGAAAAAGATGAATTAGTTGCTGAGTTCTGACTGTACGACACATGTGTGGCTGTTGTTGATTAAAAGTGTTTGTTGTAATTGCGGGGCTTAAAATGCCAGGTGGTGGATGTGTCCCAGTAATCCCCTATCTAATTTTGAGGTCCAGGGGTGAAGCTCTTAATCCAAAACACACACGCATATACTCACTCATAGTTCTGCACCCCTACTCTCTCTCTCTCTCACACACACACACACACACACACACATACATACGCTCAGTCTTCAATGTTAATTTCATTTGTACAGTGTAGAAATTCCCACAAAACTGCTGACTTGCTTGCAGATATTTTCCCGTATTCAGCAGAGATCACACAGGTACATGCAAACTTGCACATAAAAGTTTGACTTTACCAGGAGATTAACTTTTTATGTGTTTTTCTTGGCTATAGAAAGCTATGTGTAATGTTATTAAATGGCTGTAACTACTGATGAATGCTGACCTGTCTTTCATACCTCCATAATCAGGCACAAACGTAAATGTCATTTTGTGTAATTCAGTAGTTTTTCCATCTTTTACTTTGTCTTTGTTTCTCGTCTTGTATTTGTTTTTATCACTCAGGCAAAATACAGATGTTACTAACAGTCGGGGCATGTAAAGGTACACTTAAGATAGAAGAAAGTGTTAGTGACAGGCAGATAAGGGAGGCAACTGGCTCCACCCTTTACCTCAGTTCACCTCTGCTCGGCTGTATGTGGGTCAGCAACACGCTGCACTGACTTCACACGCTGGATAGCTGTAGATTAACCTGGAAAAGTCTGGTTGCTTTGGGCTTTTCTTGGAATTTAGCTTGCTCTTTGTGCTGTGAAGAAATATTCCTGAGTGCTCTGAGCTTATGTTAAACGTTACACTAAATGCAATATTTAATTCATTTTTAATTTAAAATGACCTTTCTCTACAAAACCATATTTTTCCCTACCATGTTAAACTCAAAATGCTTTAAACATTTATTCTCTTTGGCCCTCTGACTATTGGTGTCAGGTGTAGACACCATGTGTTTTAAGTATGTGTAGTAGTTTACTGCCCCAGCTTTAGAGGGGGAGGAAGGAAGGAGGTATGCGAGGAGAGCAGAGGAACCGCCTTGCTCCAGGCGGAGGGTCACCTCAGGTGAAACGTCTTTCTTGGCTTGTAGGCATGGCCCCAAAGAGGAGAGGAGGAGTCTCAGGAGGAGTCTGTTAACACTGAACTAGATAGAAAGTTTGTTCTAGGAAGAGAGATTAGGAGAGTAGTCTGTAAGCAATGTTTAAAAGTCTAAGGTCGAGTGTGAGAAGATAGAGGCGGCCATATGTCAACACAGACGGAGCGCCTAATAAAGGGAAAAAATGCATCTGAGTCGCTAGAATACTCTTCATGACAGCAACAAGATTTATCTTCAGGCTGAACTGAAAAAGGTGCTTTGTCAGGGTTAAAACTGGTTGTATTAAAGAGAACCTTTAAGAGAAAGAAACAAGGAAAATAGGTCAGGTGGGATAGATAACTTCCCAAGTTTAAATATGAAGACAAGCGACAATGAAACATGAGAAGGGAGGAAAAGAAAAAACTGAATTTGGGAGGTGGCAAGAGAGTAAAAGAAAGTCTGCAGAGTGGAGGAGCGTAAAAGAAAGAGAGCTTCTCTGCAGAGCGGGTTTCCTGAGGTCACAGTACTGAATATCACAGAAGAATGTGGAATGCTGAACCGCTGCCAAGGCAAACACACTGGCCGCATCACCACCACCGCCCCAATGGCTGTCAAGGGCTGTTTTATAAACACACACATCCACCAACATTCAGCCATACACTCTGTATGCATCGGCATATGCAGCACAATTACACAAAATGTTCTGTGCACACACACACTGAGAAAACATTCATGCTTTTAGCACCTGAACAGTTCATAACTTTAGCAGACGACACTATCGCCATGGTAATCAGAGAACAAGTGAAGCGAAAATTTCATTAAAGTTTCCTGCAGTCATGATTACGTGCCTAGTTTTTACCTTTAAACGTAACAAAAGTGCTTTCATTTGTTTTTTTCTTTTTTTTATGGTAAAGAACATTACAACCGACTGAAAGCAAAATGCATGGAGTTCTAAATTATCCCAGCTGCGACGTGCACACAGGAAATACACACATGTAAAGACACGTGCGTTCACAGTTACGCACAGAGTGAATGACTCATTGGGTGCAGGTTGGACAAACATGTTAAAACACACTCGCACATAGACGGATCCAGTGACTCATGGGCCATTCACACACACGCTAAACCAGCATTGCATGTTTTTTCAAGGATTAAGTTATATCTGCCATCGGCTAAAAATAAATGCAGAGATGAAGAGAGATCACTTTGAAGAATTCATTACAACTACAGATGAAGAGAAACTGGAAAGAGATGAAGTTTTCGTCTGAACCAATAAGGAAAAAGAAAAAAAAAGGCCATTTCGTCTTCCACGTTTATTTTTATAAGTCATATTAAAATCATTCAGCATGTTTGTAGTTGCTTGAATCGAGGCCAGTGCAATGCAGACGTCAGACCCAGCAGGTTCACCAGCATGGAAGATGGGCAGCACCGCAGACAAAGATGTTTGTGTGATCGTTTTAGTCCGCTTACTTATAATGACTTGCTTGCCCCTGCTCACAGTTTCTATAAAAGTTAACAAGACAAATTGCTACGTCTACATCCGTGGTTGTTTTTATAGCTGTAGCACATTTAAAGACTTGGAGTCCCACCCTTTTCTCTGCATATGTGTGTGTGTTTAGGAGTATATGTGACCGTCTTTAACTTCTGTACCGCCTCCTTTAGTCTTGGAGCATGTCAAGGTCAGAGGTCATAACAACTAAGCCATTTTATAGTTCTTTGATGTAGTGCACGACACAGATGTATGCACACACACAGGCTCATAAGCGCATATACACGTACACACACACCAAATTCATGTAAGCACTAACAGCTTTTATGTTTAGTGCTTCATGACTCCGTTCACTCTCTCTCAAGGTGATGATAGCCGAGGGGAAGAATCAAGGCCAGCGCTTTGCTGCTACATGTGCTTTGATGTACTCTGTCTGCCACATGCACATTAGCAGGTATTGACAACACTTCTGCAGAAAGAGGAAAGAGCTTGTGTGATCTGGATCTTGCATTTATCTGCACAGGAACACAAAACTATACTGAGATTCAATCACGGATCAGTTAAATTCCGAACAAAATGTTGGAGCAATGTTGGGTTTCCTGTTCAAGTCCTCAGCATTTGGTCTGAGATTTTCCACAGCGGTTTCCACAGTATTCCTCCTCCGTCACATCCTGCCCCCTGTCCGCTGGATAGACATTCCCCCCTCGTGTTTCCAGCTGCGAGACTGCATCTCAAGCAGAATGTCTCCCACTATGAAGCACATGTGTGAACAGCAACTGTGGAAAAAATTCAGAAGAAAATGTCTGCACATTCTCCTGATGCTTCAGATGTTCATGTGTGAAAACAGATTAAGGTAGGATCAAGTTGTTTTTTTTGTTTTCATTTGCTAGTAATATGTTATAGGTCGAAGTGTTCAAAGTGTGTAGTGAAACACAACTTTGTCACAAAACTTTGTTTCATAAAGAAACACTCCTTGTTGCTGCTCAAATTTAACAAAATCATTAACTGAAATGGATCCACAATGACACTAACATCACACAGATTACTTCAGGTTTGTGTTGCTAATAGTGGTTGTAAATTGTATTTAATAGGATGTTTATGTACCGCAAAAAATCCCACAGATAATGACTTTGCTAAAACCTGGTTATTACCAGATGATTTTTATGCCTGTGTCTCAAACCTTTATAACAAGCGTGCACATTCTTTTTCACAACGAAGTCGTAAAAGATTTAGTTGGCAGGATGCAATGAAAATCTGCCACTTGAGGTCTACCCAGATTCCTGTGTAAGTCGTATGACATTTATTATTAGAAAATAAAAAAGATGATAATCCGCTTTTCTTCTTGCAGTTCAAGACCACAATTCTTGCAGTTCCTGACCACAATTTGCCTTTTCTGTTTAAGACCATCAGCCACTTTCTAAAATTAGGCAGATTTGACTGTTTGTTCACACCACAGAAGTTTAGATGAGCTCTTTTAATTTGCACAAGCGTTTGGATGCACACATATGTATTTGTTTTTGCGGTTGCTCACACATGTACAGCCAGCATGCATGTGTGTGTTTTTCATTCTGCCCGCACCCTGTCATCTCCCTCCATCCCTCTTTTCTTTCCCTCCCTCGCTCTTAGTTGTGCAGTTGAGAGAAGCAGGCCTAGAGTCAAAAGTGCAAGTGCGCCGCTTGGCTGATGAGTCACAGAGAGGCAGCCCCCCCTTCAACGCACACACTCACACACTGTTTGTAAATATGTGGTTACTCTAATTGAATGCAGCTTGAGTTTCCAACAACTTTCATTTCTTTTGTGTGTGTGTGTGTGTCAGTGTGTGTTTCAGTGCACAACCGCAGCTGTGGCTGCAAGACGCATAAAAACAATGATGACACACGACTTTAAAAAAAAAAAAAAGCTGTGACAGAAAAGACCACAGGTGCAAATACATGCAAACACACCTAGCATCTAATTGTTGCAATAAAGAGAAGGATGCAGCTAATCTTTCTCTGTCTTTCTCACACACGTACACACAGAGCAACTTTAACGTCTTTCCATAATTACAGGCTGTAAGATCCCAGTCTGGAGATTGTGGTTTGGCTGGCCCTCCTCTCTCGGCATTAAGACACTAAGCAGCATGTGTCACTCAGCGTTTTAACGTCTCCTCCCTAGAACACACAGACATGAATCTTATCCATCCAACATTTTAATTGTTGAAATGTCCTCATTTAATAAAATATTTTCTTCTGAGGAGTTCTGCAACTCTTTACTTAAACTTACCGTTCATCTGGTTAGCATTACTAAGATCTGTAATCTGTAATTTTGACCCTTGACAAAAAACATGCCATAACTAATCTGCTAGAGCATAACCAAAAGTAAGCTTCACTAAATCTCTCTCAGCTTGTATTGATTTTTTTTTTGCTGTTATTACAATCTTGGCACAGATTTAACCGTATAACATGTCGATTTTAAAATATTTTTAATATTAATAATTGCATTATGTCCTCCTTCATAAACCCAGGAGCACATTGTATGAAATATTTTTTAGCCTAACTTTTATTTTGCTCATATCTCTGTCTTGACTTAATGATCCACGTGACTTTTTGTAAGCAAACATGAGAAGATTTTCCTCAGATTTAAGCTCATTGACGTCATCTTGTGCAAATCTAGGTGGTGATCTTGCAGTCCTTTTTTGTCACAGCACCTGCATCTTTAAACATGCCATGCTGAAAGTTAAATACATGAAAATATGTTGACTTTGCCCTTTAATAAATGCAGAAATGCCAGTACAACTTCACTTGTTATCCATGTTATATAGCTAGACTTTTATAAACATGTTTGATGTTATCTAATTAATCTAATGTGATCTAATTAACATAGGGGAAAAAATAGTGCACCTAGCACTGCAGGCAACACCTGTGCCCAAATACACTACAGCAGTTCGACTGCACGTATCTATGATGTCCTCTACTATTTGATTTTGTGCTTGTGTTGTTCTTATTCTCAGATGTATGTCGCTTTGAAGAAAAGCGTCTGCTAAATGAGTGTAATGTAATGTAATGTAATATTAATTCAAATATGCCTATTCTTATTGAATCAATACATTACATTAGTTTTTCCTGTAAAGCCCTTTGAATCAGCCTGTGTTGAATTGTGCTATACAAATAAATTTGCCTTGCCTAATTGGCATATTATCAGAATCAGTAGAGATTAAAAAACAACATAAATCTATTGCAAAACTCAGAGGACTGATGAATCAGTGTAGCCGTTCTTCTAGTGATCTAACATTACACTGATCTAAAACCACAAAGGCTGCCAGCTCATTTCAATACGACCCATTTTATCCACCATATAGAGTCAGAAACCAGCTTATTGGCTGATAATCAGGAAGATAATTTACTAAATATAATGCTAAGACATGCTTTTCTTTGGTAGTTAATAATACCACAATGAAAAGGAAAATAGCTTCTTTAAACCTTTTTAAATGATTATTTTAAATCCCCGCAAATCATTCAAAAATTGCTCTTCGAATTGGGAGCTGATTTTGTAAATGAAAGCCATTTATAAAGAACTACACACGAAAAAATCGGTGTTCAGAGTTTAAATTATTCCTCATTACTCTGGTACATCTGAATCTGTCACCTGCACATTCATACACACACTCACACTCAGATGAGTATATGTGACAGAACCATATTAGCATTAGACTCCTGGCCCTGCCTGGTGTTGGTAATGACTGATTAATCGACCGGTGGCAGTATTCCTCGGTCCCAAAGCAGCTTATCCTTTATGGGTTCAGCGAGAACACCCTGTGATTGTCTATGTGTTGCACATATGTGAGTGTGTTTGTCTAACACTGCGTAGTGGACTTGCTTATCCCAAAGTTTAGGCAAAATTAAATGTGGCTTCTGTACATCAGTTATGACGTTTATACAGAAAGCATTGGTCTGGATTAGAGGAATATAATCAAAACGCAATATGGACAAAGTGGTTATTGACTGAAGGAAGCACATGCAGCTGTGCCGACGTGCTCAGATAAGCACGCACACATATAGAGGGTGTAAACACAGTTTAAATCCACTGGAGGATTACAAATCCACTTATAGTAGGTCAGCTTGTCTGTGTCAGCTGCAGATCCCACTCTGATCCTTTTCACACTGCTTCATGTCACATATTTTAGGATAGAGAAAAAAGAAGTTAAAATGAAGCAATGCCAGCATGAGGAAATCCCAAGTGGTTTGCTGCAGCATATGAAGCATTTGTAACATGCACGTACATGTCTATTGCGTAGCAATACAGCCACACTGGTTCTTGAGGGTGTTGTCAATGCTAACACCTAGCAGTCTGATGAGCTTCCTTCGTTTCTGTTAAGTTCTCTGAAAGTTAGACGGATCAAAAATCCCGCTAAAAGGCAACCAAGTGAAAGAGTAGCAGCACAGAGAAAAAGAAGGAGATTTTGTGCCAGGTCCAGTGGAGGAATATGCTGTCTGAATGAGTAATGACACATATGATATTGACTTTAATCACATCTGTTTATGTGATTTCATCTCCCTCCATTCCCATTAGACCTCCCCTAGTTCTTGGAATAGGCTACCGCCTGGTCTGCCAAAAATAATCGCTTGTTTGCTGCTATTTACTTAAATCTGTCAAAGAGGCACTGTTGGAGCCCATGCTGTTATGGTTCTCTCTTGCTCTGTGCGTACTGTATGCGTGTGCGTGCTTCTGCAAATACCCAAGGACTTGCCAGTGTGGGTAACGTTCTATACTGTTCTCTCAGTTGTGTGAGAGTCAGACGTGTCCAGGCATCCACAGCCAGCCGACGCACTTTTTCTTTCTGAAGCACACACACAAAGTCAGCCGGCTAACCAGAGTGTGCTACGCTTTAGTATCTCTCAGTGAGTAGAAAGCTGGCAGAGGTTCATCCCAGCGTGTCTCAGTGTGAGACCAGAACGCTGAAAAAAATCACCTTGAACATTTAATGCACCAGTTCAGAAAGGTAAAGACGTGTCAGACAGAGGTGTTTTATGGGGGGGAGAAGATGAGATGAGGTTTGGATGTTTGCCTTGCTTCAATGAGCGATGTTATTTTTCCTCCTGCTTTATAAAAGATGGAGGAGGAAGAGTAAGTGGTCAAAGAGCAAGGAAGGTGAAAAGGATGCCAGGCAGATGTCAGTTCACACCTTCCCTCCCTTTTTTCCCCAACTCTTATATTCTGCCTAAAATTCTACCTTTTTCCACTAATATTTCTCCTAAACCCACTCGCTCATCTTTTCCTCCAACACTTTGGGGTCTCGACGCATCACAGGCCGTTGGCAGCAGGGATGGATCAGTTTTATTATATTAAAAAATCTGCTCTCACTGAAGAGCACGCTCACACACATGAACACGTCCCCTGCCAGCGTGGTGCAAGCACTTTATCAGAGAAGATAGGTGTTTAATAACACCAAAATAAATAAATACATATAAACCCTTCTGATTAGAAGCTGAGGCGTTTGTCATAAATCCTCCCCTGATGATGGCAAAATGGTAAACACATGTCAAAGCTGTCATCTCAGTGCAAAAAACTTGCAAAGTGTCGGTTTTCTGGGTTACTGTGTTGATTCCACCACACCCAGTGCGTTATGGTCCTTATTCATAAGTCAACATTTTCAAACAATCACAAACTCATTAAATGCCAATACAGATTACTCGAGAAGAATGGGACCAAATCTGGTAAATCTGGGGAAAAAAATCACCTGAAATAGGAAAGCTGCATTAAATGGGATGTCTCTAAATTTACTAATGTATTTAGTTGGCTTAATTGCATTTACATAAATAGTAATAGCTGGAATTTTAAACTGTAAAAACAATTTGACATGTCACTGACATTAAATCATACTGTGTTTGTTTAATTACAAGCTTTTTAAATACTTGAGGGGCAAAACAAATATGGTTTGAGTCTTAAATACATGTATACATGATTTTTCAGTGTAAATGGTCATTTTCGAAGAGGTTGCTTTCCATCTTTAGGACAGTTAATATCCCAGAAACAACTTCATTCTGTGTTATCTAAATCCTGAGGCATTCATTGTTACGGGGTAAAATGATTTGTTCTGGCTTTCTGCTCACAGGGTAGCGCTTCTAAAACATCTCAGTTTTTTAGTAAGCTTCAAAACTACCAAAGCAGTTGTTTTGTAGCAGAAACACCTTTTCGAGATGAACTTCCCACATTGATAAACGTTCCTGCGTCTAACAGGGAGGAAAACAGTAAATTATTTCCAAGAATAAAAGTGTTATTGCTGCAATAAAGTCTGTCACATTTTATACAGAGCACGTTCACCTCATGAAAAGCCACAACAGGATCAGGATATAAGAAGGGAGACTGGAACATTCACAGAAAAGAATAACAAAAGATGCAGGTCAGCCAGTGTGTATGCAGCGACTTCATATGCAGTAGTTAGGAGATGAAAGAGGAGCGTTTAACATACATTAAAATACATCAGGAAAAGGTTTTAACTTGTTCTGCTTCCTGCATTTCCACAAGATTAATGGGACTATCAAAATGCTTGCCCTCATTTCAGACTGAGAAAGGAACTCTGGATGTGGCCTGCCAACAACCCCGTTTTAGATTCGGAGATCTAAAGACACGGCAGCCCAAGAACTGAAAGCACTTTTCTCCCCGAGAGCTTTAAGTACCAGTTAAACTTCAGTTTTCAGTCTTTTCTGAGACAACAAAGTTGCCAGTTTGTGTTTCTACTATATCAACAACTCTTAAATTAAAAATAACTGATTTATTTCAACATAATTCTCTCTTTCATGGGTTTATTATCATCTGCAGTCTTTTTGGAGTCTCGCTATGAATAAACTAAATAAGTCCAAGCTTATCTGAGCATGAAAAATATATTAAACTAGTGTGAGAAGATAGGAAGGTGAGCAAGGGTAAACATAGTTTTACTAAAATATTCTTACATTAGCTTGCATGAGACACCAGGTTAAGCACTGCAGGTGTCAAATATGGTTAGTTATAACTAATTAGATTCTCTCTTTTAGATAAATATGCATGTGTGTGTGTGTGTGTTTGTGTGGATATGTGCATACACAACAGAACAAGCTGTTGCTCAGAATCTGAACACTGAGTTAAATTTTGGTCTCACAAATACTATTGTATCTTAATTTTTTCCAAAAGTCTTAAAATATATTAAAAAATGTAATAAATCCTGCAACTTTCTGAGAGAAAAGCTCAAGTTCAGCTTTTGAGATTTAACTTCAACTTGATGTTGTCCTTCTCTCCTATCCTCCCCCATCTCCCCTTTTCCTCTCCCTCTGTGTTGGGATTAAGGAGCAGAGATGGCATCAAAGGCCTGTCACCACTAGAGTTAATGGAGCGTCACACGTGTGCATTCACACACACACGGGTATGAGAGACAGGTCCTGTAACTTGAGATGGGGGCATTTGGAGATTTGGGATGGGGGTATTAACAGCATAGAAAGGAAGGAGAGAGTGTTACAGGAAGGGTTAGAGGGCAGGGTTAGAGGAGCATGTGTGAAAATGAATTGTTACTCTTCACGTTTTAACAGGCCGTGTGTGAGCGTGCATTTGCGAAAAAGATGGAGCAAAGAGAGGTCACGTTAAGAAGTGGAATCCTTTGAGTGCATGAGGGAAGTCTGTGGTCATAAGGAGGAATGAAGAGAGGCACTTGTTCAGTGTAAAGCCTAATGTCATGCTTGCTTACACTTCAAAGGTCCTGCTGAAAAGAACTGTATGCTGTTATCTGACACGCACACACTGCGGGCAGCCATACATTATGTACACAACAACAATGACATGGGCCTTCCCGAAACATAAGCACAGCGCACAAACATGCACATACCAACATAGCTGGATTAACAGGGTACAGTTCCTGTTGCTTCCTTGATCAAACAATGGGAGCTCTATTACAGGCCTGACAATCCAGTCTCTGGCATGGAGGGGAAAGAGAGAGAGAGAGAGAGGGAGAGATGGAGGAAGAAAGAGAGCAGACAGAGACAAGGGGCAGCAGGCTGAAAAGAAGCAGTCAACAAAACAGGCTTGCCAGAAATAAAAAGAGGCTTAGAGAGAGATTCTGTTACATGCAGGATACACTGCAGTGTCTTCCAGTGACGTTTTGACTCCTGACTTTACAGTATTTTATTTCCTGAATCCAGATCACCACCTCCAAGCGAAACCGTGCATGTAGTTGCTTGTCTGTGTGTGTCTTTCATTGTGTTTTCCTTCACCAAGAAGTTCACACAGTAACGCTTATGTGAGTTTGTCCTCCTCTTGAGGTGTGTTGTACATCAGGAAATAGCCAGCCGGTGTTTTGTCCTCTTCTGTTTGACACAAATGTGTACAGAGCCCCTGTAAGGACACAACCTCTGCTTGGAACAAGCAACCCCTGTGTTTCCCCTCCTCCTTCTCCTCCTCCTTCTCTTTCTGCATATCCTGCCTGCCCTGTCTCTCCAGGAAACGCTCCTCCTCCCTTCCTTCCTTACTCCCTCCCTTCTCACCCACTTCTCTGCTGTCTGGGCCTTTATCAGTCCTCTGCCTCCTTCCTCTTTCTATCTATCTATCTGTAAGGATGAAAGAGTCAATAAGGGAGTACGTGTTGGGGAGCATTCCCTGTGTGCAGAGTTTAACTGTGTTTGCGTGTGCACTTATGTGTCTTTTTGTGTACATGTGTCTTTGTCTGTGCAAGTGTTTCTTTGTATATGTGATTAAAATTCTGTTGACTCTAGCGAGCTAGCGGTGTGAGGGCTTCTATTCAGATGGAGCAGGTGGGCTCCTGCTACTACAGTCCTGCTAATCACTCCTTCCTCTGGGTGAGTGACTGGGTCAGGCAAAGGGCAGCTTGCACACAGACAGGCCACTGTCAATGCCACGTAAAGTGGAGAGCAGTCATGTGACTTCTTATCTACTTGACATGTTATTTCCAAAGGTTTCTGTTTGTCAAGTAGGGCACTGCTCTTTCCATGAGCAGGCTTTTAGGGAGTTCTACCTTTTTTATGCCTTGAGAAGATGTAAAGTGATGAGAAAATGTGTTTTTACCAGCTGCGTGTCAAATACATGAGTAAAGCAACTTAATTTACAGTAACAGCACATTAAAAATAATTCACAGATACGTGTTGCTGCACTTTAACAAATGCAATATTACGATTTCTATCTGGACAAAACAAGTGCAACAGTCGCTCTGCCTAGCTTAGATATGTGTTGATGGGAAGACGCTGTTCCTCTTACTACAAGGAATCTTAAGAAAGGTTTGTTGATCCACAGAAAAGCTCAGTGTGAAAGCAAACTCGGACCAGCAGCCTGTTGAAAAATTGAAAATAATAGAGAACTATTAGGTGTAGATGCCCCTTTGTGTTTTTTTCATAAAATGAGTTTGCTATGAAAATAGCGTTTCTATTTTTGGTTATGGTCAGAGATCCAGTCTGCTATTCTGTTTAATTAATCAATGTTCAAGTTGGAACACATTGAACACATGAATCCAACCTCTAATGGCTCTAATTCAACATAAAGAGAAGTACGGTGCATGTTTCGCTGTACAGCACCCCTCAGACTTACTCACGTCTCCTTTAAGCTCACAGCACCTGAACCCATCAGCATTTTGTCTGATCATGTTGTCTGGTAGTTTTCCATAACAGTCCTTACTCAGTCTCATCTCATGATGTTGGCATATGGCTTTCACCCCATCACAAGGCTGAACACCATGTCGTCAAAGTAACTGACAGGCAGGTCCGGCTGTCTGATGTTCAGACTCCACTTCACCACTCGGTCCTGCATATTAACATCTTTTGAGCTTCTACTTTTATCAGCTACAAGCTTAAACATGTAGAAAAGAACCATTTTCAGTCAAATGATTCTCTGCAGCTGTGTTTTACACAATCACAGCATTCCTGTTGGGCTTATATCAACTTATAAGAGAAGTCTGAAGCCATGCACTAAATATCTCTCCTTGTACTGTTCAACCTCACATTAAAGCCAGATGTTTTACACTGACTTTCTGCAGCGGTTGTGTTTCTAATTGTAGCAGCAAAGAGCCTTAATATCACTTATGAGGTCAGTAATGTTACATATACAGATATATTTATATATAATTACCACATATATATGTATATATACATATATATGTGGTTGTATTGTTGCCTTAATACAAAAACGGTTGATGTTAATTACCATCATAGAAGGAGATAAACTACTAACCTGCTGCAGCAATGTTGTTGCTGTGAATGGAAACGGGGGAGATTAATACCATGACAGGTCTGTAGCTGTTGTAGAGAGCTGGGGGAGAACACTTACATCCCAGCATTTACCGATCAATATAATGAACAAAAGCAAAACAATAAAAATGTTTTGAATAACTCCTAGGGTACTTTTAAACAAAGAAATGGGAAGGTTTTATAAAATGCTTGCTGTTAGATGGATGTGTTTATAACGTGGTGAGCTATATGTTTCTACCCAGAAGTGAAACTTGTCCAAGCTACAAGTAAGCCAATAAGACTGGGTGCTGTGTTAACAGTGAAAGAAATCACTTTTAATCACTGATTAAAAGAAAGAAAAAATGTTGCATATAGTATTTAGAGCAGGGGACTATTATTTCAGACACTTTGGCTAGTAATCAAGACATTCTTGAATCTGGTTGGGACTTTTGTGTCTTCTGGGTAGAAAGTACAGAGGGTTCATTGTGTCCTTTTCTGTCTGGGCAGGGAGAGGGAGCATTCGTGTGCATCATCCAGAAAGTGCGTACCATCCCCAAAAAAACCCTCCTTAAGTATGTTGTAAAGCTGAGATGAAAGTCAGTGAATTAAATAGAAATCCACCTCCTGTTTCATTCCTTCTTTCCCTCCATCTCCCTCTCCTTTTCTCCCGCATCGCTATTTTTTCTGTGTTCTTTTTCTCCCTGTCAGGCTTAATGCCTGCTTACAGCTCCATTTAGGTTGCATGCGTGGAAATTGGGTAAGGGATCTTGTGGGTTTGTGTCGCTGGAGATAACCAATGTGTAGGAGGTGACAAAGGTAGCATAAGCTGTTAGTGTGTGAGCAACGTGCACAAGCGCGTGCGTGTGTGAAAGAGAGTTTCTGCTTTAAGTACAGGAATAGATCTCTGACAAATGGAAGTGCGGAGGGGTATGCATCTGTCAGAGGAGAGTTAATCTCAGCAAGTCACTCCTCCTTGTTTGATCAGCTCGGCGTCTCAGCATCGCTTTGCTGTGATCTGCTGCGAGGAGCATTCAGCTCTTTGAGCTCTGTGGTGTTCAGCGTTATGTGTTTATCAACTTCCCATCAAAATTGCATGAATTAGAGAAGGAGTGCAGCAAGACAAGCGACTGTAAGACACTCGTACAATGCGAGACTGTCATAGTTGTGTTTTCTACAGTCATAATGAGGGGAAGTGGTATACGCTTTTACTCAAGACATTTTAAACTCTGCTTTCAGGTACTGATGTTGAAACACGGACTCTTCATAACAGGGGGAAAAAGATATTTCCTTCTGTGTAAATAAAATGATTTAAATGCATGTTTGGTTTGACCTTACTGTGTAATTCACCTGTATAAAAACAGCTGGGTGGCTTATAGACCATGGTGATACTTATACTTTATAAGAAAATGAATAATTGGTTTAGAATCATGTAGAAAACCTGAAACTCCTTCTTTTTAAAATTGAACTTATTTACTGACAATTTTTAAATATGGCTGCCTTGTCACATTCTTTCTATCTAAGAAGATGAACTCAGCTGTGTCTTTGTTTAATTTCATCTTAAAAAGCAGTTACTAGATCATTTGCTAAAAAAAAAATAAGAGGCTATTTGAAAATATGTATTCCAGCTTTCGGTATTCCTTTCATTGTTTCATTTTTTTTCCATGTCAAAGTTAAAAAACCATCATCACCAGCATCACCATTGCTGTCCTCACAGACCCTATATCCCTTTTAGTTTCTCAGTAATCTTCTCTAAACAATCCCTCATAGCCCTGATTAACTATTAGCTTATCAATAAGCCCTAATAATCACTATCAGCTATAGAGGAGCCAAAGCAGGAGGATCTGTGGCTGTTAGTGCAGACCAAGAGCTAATCATGAGGCCTTACTGGGCCTTACGCCCCAAGCTGAACTGTGTGATTTCTAGCTGAGCTATGAACACCAGCCAGCTTGAGCTAAAACAGTCTGACACAGGCTTATTGATCAGGCACAGCGATTAGAATGAGAGCAAATGGTTGTACACATGAAGCTGATGTTGTAAACTCCAACACGGTGTCACAAACTGCTTATTTCACATTCATCACGCCACATTTTCCCTACTTCTGCATCTCATTCTGCCTGATATCTCCCAAGAGAGAATGAATCGGTTAGGACATCAATAGTTGGGTCATAAAGCCCTCAAGTGGATTACGTCACCGCCTCCTGTTAACAATGCTGTCTGTCGCCAGCCCTCACTGTGCTGTTGGCTTCATACAGTCCACCACTAAACTTTGAGTATTGATACATGTTGGAAGCAGTTATAATTCCTCATAACAGGCCAAGTGTAGAGTATGTTATAATAACAGTGTACCTCATTTAGATAAGTTGCATTTTTTTCATTTGTAAAGGTTTATAGGCTAAAAGGAAAATAGATTTTGTCTAAACAACAAAAGTGTACCAAGGATAAAAATTCTTGGTATCTGCAAGAAGCTGCAATAAATGTTTGTTTAAAAAGGAGTTGAAAGATGAAGATTTGATGTTAAACCACGTAGAATAGCAAGACGAGGGTATGAAGGTGAGCAATGACAGACGGAAAGAAGAATTTTATTTAAAAGAGAGATGGGTGGGGGGAGTATGATTGCAGGAAAGAGGGATTATTAGCACATCACTGTCCACAGTCTAGCGGCTCTCAGTCCAAGGCCGTAGATAAGTGAAATCATATGGCCTTCACATCCTGGAGAAGAGCAAGAGTGTTGACGAATGCAGACAATTTCAGCACAATGGTAGACACACATTTAAACATGCTCATTAAAACAGCCAAGTACTTTATCTCATGGCCCATATGGCTGCATGAAGAAGCGTGAGTGTGTACAGTGTGTGCACCCTTACTTCCCTCTGATGCACATTCTTTTTCATCAGCTTTTCCACACGTGTGTGTTGTTTCATTGAGATGAAATACAATCAAGTGAATCAGTAGTGTTGTGTGAAATAGTCGCACCATACGGTACCAAATTCATGAGATAATTGGTTGAACAAAGGGTTGCATTGCGGCATTGAGCCAGAACATAATCTTCTTGTTCTGAATAACTTGACTGATGTGGACACAAGTACTTTATTTTAAGAATAGCACTTCCTAAATATGTTCTTATGATTATTTGGGACTTTAAAGCATGTGGGGACAAATATAAAGTTTTATTTTTTTATATAGGTACAGGAGCTGTCGAAGTTAACACATAAAGAGCAACAAACGTGTATGTAATTTCAGAAAGTGCTTCTGAAATAACGTGGCCATGAAGCAAAAATTGACACAAAATGGGTTTTTTACATGGACCTTTTAGCTTTACAGCTCTTCAAAATGGTCCTCTGCCCAAGACTAAAGTTGTTTTTTATCTATTGTCAATGTGAACTGAATCACTGCCGTAGCACTTTGCGTCTTGGGACATATCTGATATTTAGAGCCCTCTTCCTCCTCTAAAGACATCTGTGATGGATAACTTCCAGCATACACATCCTGTCATTTCTACAAGCAGGAGCCTTTCGATGCCTTATCTGGATAGACTAAAGAAGCTAGAAAGGGTGCTAGAGAACTACTTATGATGTGTTTGTTTTGAGATGAAGATGAGGCTTTCAGAAGTGTGTGAGAGAGGGGGAGTGTAAAGGGGGGTTATTTGTTGGTATGTGTGTGTCTGTGTAAAGTCAGTCAACCTCAGGTGAGTAATAACAAGAAACTTTTTTCTATAACAGGTACGTTATAAGGGTAAATAACTGCTTACAGGAGTATCAAAAATATAATAAACAACCGGTTGTGGTACATTAAAAAACAGCTGAAAAATGCAGTTAATATTTGATTATTTCAATAATCCCTCTGTTAACTCAGGAAACTTGTGCAATTAATTACAATTACATATGACTAATAGATACTCTCAAGTTTATTAGGTTTGTTTTATTGATTTTATAAACCAGAGTCTGACATACAGTTCAGAGAACACAACAAAAAACAATATAGAGGACAAACATTTATGTTGAATCCATTTTTTGTTTTGGTTTTAGCTCCTGTATGACTATTCCCTTATAACGACTGAAGAGAATTCAAGGAGGGGTTTGGGGCCAAGATGAGTAGCTTGGTGTGAAGAAGTTTCTGGATGCAAAACTTTGATGAATAAAAGGTTTCTTACAAAAAGTCAGGCATCAAAAACAGATCTGCAGATATCTGTGGGGACTCCGAAGGCCAGATGTGGAAATCCCACTGAAATGTGTGTGCTCACAGTTTATATAGAGTACAAGACAAGGACATTCCTCAGTCTAGATGTTAACCAATCATGTGTCCACACTGGATGTGTAGACCTTAATAGGAAACATATGTTCAGTGTACTATATGCTAAGAATCAGACACTACACGACAAAACAACATGACGTCAAATAAGATGCTCATGACGTAAAGAGATTATAGCTTATAAAGCCACAAAACACCAGTAGCAAACTCATGCCAAATGTCACTAAAATCAACAATAGGGAATGTCATGATATATCCTTCATCTTACCACAGTTGGCAGTTAAAAAAAATCATTTAAAAAGCCCAAGCACTGATGCTACAGCTCCGCGGTAAAGGTTGGTCCAGGTTCAAGCCGTGGCCTGCAGGTTGTTCCTGCTCTCTCTGACCACTTTCCTGTTAAACTACCATTAAAAATAAAAGCCATTGGAGGTTTTTACCTCTTGTCTTTTTATTTGTACACATGGACATCAAAGCAACTGGTGTTTAAGTCACGTTATCCAGACACTGGTACAACACAAAGCTCATTCAACATCTAAATAGACTTAATAGAAATTAATCTGACAGCATTCCCGTTAACCCGTGCTATATTGGCAAAGTGATGTTCATCTTTGTTCATACTGATCAGAGAACAGTTGGACAATCAGCTAATGCTTTGAACAAACTTTGACATGCTTTTTAAATAGGGGTTTTACAAGTGCAGACTTTTTATAGTATTTTGGTGCCACTTGAGAGGTGTCTTTGAAGTAACTAAGGTTTAGTGAAGACTGCTCTTGGCTGTATTGGTACCATCATTTGTTGCTGAGCTGTTTTCTGCTTTGTAGCGAAGTAAAATTAATTGTTAAAGGTTGTCCAATACCATCATTGCCTGTGTTGTTCTCTTGTCTTCCATTTTAATTAGTTGGTTTTGAGATTTGCCTCCTTGTTATAAAATATCTAATTTCTTAAGCACATACTTGAAAGCACTTGATGAAACAGCTCAACTTAAGAATGTGCATTTAGGCATCATGTATTTTGGCACTGTAAATCTCAGTGCAGCTGTTGAATTGAGAATGTGTTTAAGAGCTAGTTCCCAAAGAAATAAATGTTGGTATATGTTTTATGCCAACACACCGTGCTTACAGCAAGACCTCAACAGCCAGAGAAAAACTGACAGGTCTGCTAACATTTCCACACTCATTTCAAGGCCTCTGGTCATCCAAAGACTCCCTTAAACCATCTCACTGTCTCACAGTCTGGTCTGTCCTCAACAAACCCTAAGGAGCTTTATGTGTGGGTTTGTTGGTTTGGGCACAGCTTTACTCAACATCAATCCTAGCTGGACAACCGAAATGCCTTAAAATGACTGAAATCCCCTCAAAGCTGATAGTACAGGGATAGTACGGGCTTATGTGTTCCAGTTGGATCTGGACAGGTTTAGATAGAATAGTAGCAGAGTGAAAGGGGGAAGGGAGTTGAAATAATTGAAGATGAATCTTTAAGGTATTTTTTGGTTGGAAGTATAGAAAGGATAAGACAAAAGGACTGCATGGTGAAAGTCAGGGCCAGAAAGGTTGGCGGTGAGGTAATGAAAAGCATATTTTTATTATTTCATTGTGTCACGCTTGGGTTTTATTCTCCCCCACTTGTTCCCTCCATTTATCGCCATTCCGTAACTCCCTCATATGTTTATTTTTTTGCCTTCCAACTTCCCGCACTCACCCATCCATCTATCCTTTCTCTCCTTTCTGTCAATTAGCTCATGTAAACTTTGCTTTCCCTCATTGTTTTTTCTGGGGAAAGTGCCTCTGCTTTTGATTAAGCCCACAGCTCTGCTTCAGTACCATGACTCCCTCCGCCTCCCCAACACACAAGTAACAACGAAACACACCATATTGTGCATTTCCTTGATAAAGATCGACTGCCAACGTATAGGTTTCCTTCCAGATTAAGTCATCCTGTAGTGTATATGTTTAGACGCTTGTTTGAGACAGTCCAAGTTAAACAAATTCAGGAATTTCCTGCTATCAGCGGAGAGGTACACGTCTACATACAGACCCACACAGGCACACTAAGGTGTGGTTTTGGAGATGGACAGCAATAGCACCTGTCTGCCAGCTGTTTGGTGTCCCTCGGGGAGTCTGAGCTGTCTGACTGACAGGTGAGGAGGCCCGGAGCTGAGAGACACAACACAGCTGTCCTCATCCAGATGCTGAGGAGGGACAAAAATCCTGTGTGTGTCTGTGCTTTTTTGGTTGTCTGATTATTTTCTAGCCTCACTCATGTAAGTTTTCAGCATTTTTTAAGTCTTTTGGGGCAAAGCTTGAAAATGGAACAGGTGAAACCAAGAGACAAAAGCTTTTCTCTCAATCCCACTGCTTTCTTTCTCTCTTTTCTGTCATTTATTCGGAAGACCCTGTATTTACAGTTCACTGTCTTCCACTCCTCATAATTTGAATGTCAACCCTTTCTTCTCTGCAGTTTCCCTCCTCTTCCACCTTTTCTTCCTCTTTCCCTCTTTCCTCTCTTTTCTGCTCTCCTTCCTTCCCCTTGTTGCCTGTCCTTCTCCGGTTCCCTCCATCGCCACTTTTCCACATAAAGCTGTTTTTCATAGAAGCCCGTGCAGCCTGGAATAGCACTCCCCCGGGCGCTGTAGGGTGAAACATTAGACTTTTCTGAGCCCAAGCCAAACAGATGCTGGCTCTTGGAGTCCCACCAGAAACAAGCCTTCATGCTTTTCTCTCTGTTTCGTTCTCTTCCACTTTTTCCAGTCTTTCCTTATCTTATTTCTCTTCTCTCTCACTTTCATGCTGTGTGTCTCCTCTCATCCTTTTCTGTCCCTGGTTCCTCATCTTTCTTCTCAGTCTCTCATTCTCCTGACACTTTCTCACACTCTTTTTTTTTTTCTTATTCTCTGTTTAGGGCAACGTCTTAGTTTCCTAATCTCCTTGCAGTGCTGTCCAAGCAGCCTGGTGTCTGGGCTCAAAAGTCTGTTCAGCCTATTCTCCATTAAAACAAATCCTTTTGTCATCTGCCTGCCACTTAGTGCCTCCACTTTTGAGAGGGACCTTGTGTTGGAAACAAAAGAAGCAGTGGAGAAAATGTGATTTTTTTCTTTTTTCCTGACTCCTTTTTGCTTTTTTCTACACACCTAGATTTTCCTTCTGGTTGATGTCGCTCCTTAAAAACACCTCATCCCAATGATTTGGCACAACCCTCCCGCCTGGCCCCTCTTTCTCTCTGCCTGTATAGCTCATTCTCTTACTTATTTGTCTGCCTTTCTTGCGTTTTTAAAATGAGCTTCAACCCAGAGACCCTCACCGTTACGCAAAATGAATTAACCACACCGTATGTGCACAGTCGTCCCTGCACATGCAAACTTTTTTTCATCACATATGCACACACATGCAGTGCTAAAGGGCCAAACTTGGCTTTGGAGCGTCTGGCGAGCGTTCAACTCTTTCCCAGCCTCCTATCGCTCACTAGCTGCTGCATGTTTACTTGAGCTGCCAGTCACAACCAAATCAAAAGCCCAGCCTTCTCCCTTCCCTCCTCCCAAAGCTAGGAACAGCTGGGGGGGGCCAAAGAGGTGTAAAGAGAATTAATATCAATTTGACTCTAGCAATTTGGTAGCTGAATGTTGGCATTTGTATAAGTGTTGCTTCTTCATATCAACAGTAGTATGAACAAAAATTAAAAGGTTGTTTTTTTATGGAACACATATACATTAGAGTGCATAATATATTTTTAAATACTTTTTATATTTAGAGAATGTATATTTACATGGCTTGGGATGAATTTTCTGTATTTACAGTGATACTAATGCTCTGTTTTAAATATTTTGTTGAGTTATTTGATTGTTTTATTTCATTTTGATCATTATTACCTGGTCCTGACAAAACAGAAATTCACTCTCAGAAGGAACCCTGTGAACCCTGGGGTGCAGAAGCCTTTTATAAGGTTATGTAACATATGGTGGTGGTTGCTGCAGGCATTACATCATTAGTTAGTTTACAAAGGATCAGGTTTGCTCACACACTTGCCCCATTTCCTGTTTTATAGCTCTAAGAACCTAAATTAAAGGTCATAATTGTGTTCATTGGAAAATATTTTTTTCGGTAAGAAAATTTCCGTTGTTGCATCAAATGCATATGTAAAAGTTTTTAGCCAGCACAAGAGGCTTAAAAACCTCCAGAAGATAGACCAGCAGTGGCTCACTTACATGATGTTGTTTAAATTAGGAATGAACAACTCTAAAATCAATCATTCTGAATGAGTTTACATGGAAATTGTAATTCCAAGTTGAGGTTTACATGGAAATCACGTTTATTCGCCTTTTCTTAATTCCACTTTAGATCTGGAGGTTGTGACAGAGAGCGGATGTCATGTACTTACGTCTACCGGAAATACCAAGTCCACTTCCTGCTTCTCTGCTTTTTTTTTTTTATAAGAAACATTTTCAAGCATCATTAATTTTTATTGTAATTTTGAAGTACCACTACTTCATTTTTTTCAGCAGGTGATGAGGAGAAGGAAAAAAGCATACCAAAGACGGTAGGCGGAATACCACACAGAATATGTGCGTTATCTGGACGGGACCAGTTAACAAGCATGCGCAGAATGACAGGAATGAACTTTAACTGAATGATGGAGGAATTAATTGGTTTGGATTTAAAATGAGAATAAACCAGCAACTTATGTTGGAATTACTAATTCCCGATTGTCTTTAGTATTCAGAATTAGGTGTTTATATGGTCATTTTCATCAGTTTAAAGTGGATTTAAATTTTATTCAGAATTAAAGAGGAATTAAAACTGTCATCTAAACACAGCCAAGAGGTGGCAAATTTAATATTGCAGGTCAGGCGGATTCACGCTTTATAGAAAAGTCAATGGAGCATCAAGTCACCATGGTAAGAAGTAAATAAAGACCATAATTTCTATATTAAAATAACATTTTAATCAAACAGAGGGATACATTTATTCAGTGGGTGATATTTTAATTGGACTCTTTAATGCATCAAATATTCAGTAACATTAATTGAGTTTATACTTCATGCAGATAAAAGCAAGTTAAAGTTGTTGAAGACTGGATCAACTGTTGGATTCATCTGCCCTTGTTAAAGAAAATTTACCTACAAAAATTATTTTAATTAATCAGGAAACGACGGAATGAAATTATTATTTTCAGTTGTTGATGTGCAATCGTCACAAGTTCTGATAAACTGATACACAACACAATTTTTATGTCCTTGGTAAATGTTTTTAATAAGAAAATATTCTAATATTACATTTCATGGTAGTGTTTTAACTCAGTGTGTGGAGCAGAATTAGGAATCTGCCTTTTGAAGAAATAAAACACGTTACACAAGCTGTTTCAGACACAGCAAGAGAAACCTGGAAGATATTCAAGACTTAGCTGATGGAAACCATTTGGGTTCAGGTTGATTAGTAAATGAATAAAGTAACTGAGCTAAAGTCATTTAACAAACTAAAACTGAAATCCCAGTTTTTCCTCAGCTCAGGGTTAACAAGCTCTGAGTTTTCTCTAAACCCTCCTCCTGGAAATAATCCTTGTGTGTGTTTGTGGAATGTCCTGTAAGTGCTGGCTTTGACCTCAGGATATGAGGTTCCACTAAACTGAATTGATTATGCTCAGGCTGAAGCTAAGCAAAGCACTGTTAATATGGATTAACAATCCATATTAGTCAAAAGCCATGGTCTAGTTGCCATGTGGACCATCAAAACACTGTGTGTGTGTGTGTTCATAGCTTAGCCAGGGCAGAGTACAGGGATGATGTGCGGGGTGATTGTGGTAAGGAGGTGAATTAAATTTAGAATTAGCAGCAAGGCTTTAAGCGGAATGGGCTTACGAGCTAAACGCTTAGCAGTGGTGACGGCTGTAGTGGTTGGTGGTAATGGTGGTAATGGTAGTGGTGGGTTGCATAAACAGTCAAACACACGCTCCTACTTACATCCTGCCCAGATCAATCGGTACATGAATCTGGTGTCTGGTTTCCTTGTGGAGATATCTGGAAACAGGCTAAAGAGACCCACACAAAAACAAATGTTATGTCAGTGTGTGGTGTTTAGTGATGTTTTAGTGACTTGTGCACTGTGGGTACACATGTGCTTTGTACTTGTGCCAAAGTTTGAAAAGACTGTAGGCCTCTGTTGTCTGGAAGAAGCCCTGGGCGAAAGGTTGTGAAGAGAAATGTGCATGTGAATACATGTATACAGTGCATTGTCCAGTGATAGGCTTTGTTTCTTACTCAATTACTCTTGACCAGAGATTCATGCATAAATTGTTGGCCTTGTTCGACTGTGATACAGCTTCCCAGTTAGTGTCTACACCCCCAGACAGATGGTGGTCTACTTTATTATGCATCTATATTATGATTGGTTTATATGCTTGGCATGTTTGCACCCTCACTTGTGTATTCAGATTCCAGCTGGTCAAAGCTGTGCTAGCTGGTTAGGGCTATCCTCATCAACATTTGTTATAAGTGCATACATATTATTACTTCTTTATCAGCATTTTTTTAAATTAGAAGCACTTCATTGTCTCAGCTGTTTTAGTTTGATGGTATTCTTGGTGTGGGTAGTGTACTGGTGAAGCACTGCAGAGGAGATTTGGCTCAATCAACCAGTTGTCAATTCACAGACATCACCCTTTTCCATTGATAATTTCTGTGTTCATATAGCATTCACTCACTGTAACTGTGCTTTTAGCTCTTAACTTCATTTGCAATCACATCCAGAGAGACACCCACACACTACACAAGCACATCCCCACAGGGTCACCCTGGTGACACTGTTGATTTCAGGCTGGCTGTTACGCCTGGGTCCAGCTCTCTCCCATGACCTCACCCCTCGCCCCTCACGCCTCTCTCTGCCGGCACTCACTAGGCCATACAATACACACAAGTGTGTCCCTGTGTGTGTACTTTAGTGAAACTGGGAACGTTACCAAATGGCCTGCCGTTTCTTTTGCCATACGTGTTAAATGTTTTTTATATAATGTGTGTTCCTTACTCTGTTTTAGTTTTCATTTTCTGTCCACTTCTGCTCTTTATTGTTCAGTAGGTAGATGAGAAAGTGGGTCAGGGAGATGCTGGGATTAAAACTGGGCTTGGCTGTATTCATGGGGTAGCTGCTATGCTAGGTGAACTAAACACAGCACCTATATGGAGCATTCAGCAACAACAAAAGTTACTTTTCCTTGTCATTCAGTTTGGTCTTTATTACAGCTCTTAAACTTTCCTGCTTCCACCCCCAAACCAGGGTCAAGAAAGCCAACTACTGCAAATAAAAAAGCTGTGTTCTTTAAAGCTTGTAGCAAAACTTTCACATCTAAACGTTGAATGTCTCACCATAAACCTTCTCTGCTCAATGGCAAACTAGCTTCTTTCACATTATGGATTTTGTCTGATTGGCACAATAAAAGACCTACTCAATAACCCACCGTTCCTCTTTGCTAATTAACACATACCAAACCGAGGAAACTCAGCACCACGATACTACAGACTAAAGAGACATCAGCATCAGCTGATAAAATCTACAATTACAACAGGAACTACTTCAATGATGCAACAATACCTTTTCACTGGTAAGTTCAGAGAAAAAAGCTTCAAATTCTTAATCACATTTCTGCCATTTGCCTCACAAAACTCATACTTGGCTAATGTAGTAAGCTACATGCATAGCAACTGCTACAAACAGCCACCAAACATTCATACCTATTCATACACCAGCAACGCTGACACTAGTGGCAAGCATGGTGAAGTTTCTTAAGCAAAGGACAAAAAGACAGATTGAGATTAGAACCAACTAACCTTCGTATCATTGGACAGCCTGCTTTACGACTGGAGCCACTGCCACCGTAGTGTTTGCTTGCCAAGAGTTTTTGCATCTTTTTGTAATGACTGGTTTTCACCACAAGTCACCACAAGCCGCAGACTTAACACAATGGCTGTGTCTTAATTCAGGGTCTGCATACTTTAAAATTTTCATATATCATTCTGGCACGCAAAGTGCTGTCCCAATACAAAAGCTACTTCAGATCCACTCTTCAAATGCACACTTAATTTGGGGCCAAATTAGCTTAAAACGAAGTGTTCATGCTATGTATCCTTCGCGGTCTCCGATCACCCAGAAGTCATTGCGTGCTAGATAGAAATAAATTAGAAGCAGTTGAATGCTGGACAAGACGTTCTTTTATGTTTCACTGTGTACCATGACCACAAAGATCAGGATTATTTTTCACTGATGATGTTTTAGTTTAGACACACATGTAAATAAAAAATAAATAAAATCTGAAGTACAACATTTTCTGTAATTGTTTTATACCTTTGTGTCTTTGTTAAATATTGGGATCATTAATTGGATAAACAACATAGAATTTGCTCAGCAACGAGGTCTGGAGCCCATCTGTGGTGCTCGTACACTGGCTGTCTCATTTCAGATGGCAGGTGCACTTTGGAGTACGCAGACTTCGTAGAATACTCCGTAACTTACATAGTCTGTGTACTTTGAACTATGCAGACCCTAAATTGACACACTGCCAAACATGAATCATGTTTCATCTAGTGGTGCAAAATGGTATTACAGTGAAATATGCTGCACTGTCAGTATAAACACCATATTAATTTGTTTTCAAAACGTGATGAGTATTTTTTTTCTAATTCTGTTGATACAAGTAGCTGAATTTTTGACAATTGAAACATCAGTTTTACTTTTTCCAAGAGCATCTTTAAAAGTGAGCTTAATGCTTAAATGAAACTGAAAAGTAATGAGTGTGAAACCTAAAGGAGAACCATTCCTCAGATAAAGAGACACAGTAAATCCTCACCAGTCTGAATGATGACTGGTATCCAGCTGCACCTGCAGCTTTGATACAGAAACTGTGTGGCAATCGATCCGGCTTGAAGATTCAGACTGTTGTTTTACCAGGTGCCTTGCATATTCTGCTGATACTAGCCGCATTGATTCATGTCAGGCAGAGTTAAAGCAGCTTTGTTCACATTGTTTTTATGTTTCCTATGTAATTAGTTTGTAACTGATTTGCAAAAGTTTGATTTTAGATTTTACAGTGTCATCTGTCTGTAATAGTTTCCGATTCAGTCTGATTTGCTGTGGCATGCTGGACGTGGCCTTTCAAATGCAGTTCAGCTCCTAAGAAATTACTCTGGACTGCACAAGTTCACTGTTTATTATCCTCTTTAATCTCCCTTCCATCTCCTCTCCTTCTTCCCTCTCCGCATTTCTTATATCATCCGTCCACATTGCGTGTTGACACAGCAGCAAACACGCCATCACACAGACATGAATGTCCATGTGAATGCATATTGACGTGACACGATACGAGCGAACATCAACCCATGTCAAACTTTGCTTTCATTGGCTCCTTCATCCTTTGCTGTGATTGGCCAGAGTTCCCACACCCCTGTGTACATGCTAACACACACACACACACAAGCACATTGAAACACACTGTTTGCCTTACATGCCCTGCATGGAACTGTTGGGCTGCCATCATCTCCATCCACAGTGCCAAAGGGTCAAAGGTGACCACAGTTTGGCATCACAAGCTTCATGTTCCTCCGTTCTTCATGGTTGTAAGTTTCTTAGTCGCTGTGATGGTATGTCCTCTTTGGTCTCCTGGAGTAATCCCTATATGAAAGATGAAAAATGTGATATACTCTTCTTTTAACTTCTGTTTTTTTCTAATTCCCTTCCTCTGCTTGCCAGCAGCTCTTTTCCTCTCTTGGTAGCATCTATGCTCCTGCCTTTCTTTTGATTTCTCCCTCCCACAGTCCTCTTAGTTCCTCCATCTCACCCTCCTTCTGTCCTCTTGGCACAGATTGACAGGATTGAGTCTCTTGTATTGTTTATATTTCCCAGTGAGATGCATATTGTGTCACAGTCTAGCCTACTGAGTGCTGCACTGTATGTGTCCAACAAAGCAAGCAACTGTGTCCAGTACCTACTATAAGTAAAAGCCTTTGAAACTAGGAAGCAACTAACTTTGTGAAAGGAAATGTTATTTTCTTCAGTCATAACTTTATGAATATATGACTTAATTCTTTTTTAAAAAAAATGTTCACTTAAAAAATCACTTTGATTTGCTTCCATGCGCTCCCAAAAGAACATTTAGGATTTGTTAATATATTCAGATGAATGCATTTTGTCTTTATTTTCATCGCTGCCTTTCTCTTGGGCGAAGAACTTAAGTATTTTTCTTTAATTGGGTTTCTTGCTTTCCAGTGCTGCAAATTCACCAGCTGACTTATTGACGCTTTGTTATGATCACAAAGTGGCACTTTTGCTCTGAATTTTCATTGAAGTATTCCTCGGGAGAATAAGACTTGGCAGCTGGAAGAATGTTTGTTATCACTGCTATCTCAGTGGTGCTTTTTGGAGGAGTTGGCAACCTTGCTTGGTATCACTTTGTGGCTGCATGTGTTTGTGTGTGTGTTGAGGATGTTTTCATTTTCTTATCACTATGTCCTTGGCTATGACAGTGCACCGGCTTTCTATCATTGTAAATCACTTTCTTTTATGTGTCTTTAAAGAAACGCAAAGAGTTTAAGAGATGAAAGTGAGAAAAAGAAGAACAGTGCTGAGAGGCCCCTGAGAAATAATGTGAAACAAATCGAAAATAAAAAAAAAAGGTTATGATGTCACAAGAACGCCTGTGGTCTGTGATCTGTAAATAAAGATAAAACATATAGTTTAGTATGAAAAGCAAGACAGTTCCAGCAAAAAAAAACATGGTTGAGGCTTACCTTAAAACACCCCTCTGCTGGCCAGACAGGAAGTGTGTGTAACAGCTTCAGCACAAAGACCTACAGTGTGTATATAGGGCAGCAGGAAAAGGCACCAGGGGAAGAGAAATCCAAGTCTCAACACAGGCCTTTCCTTGCTCCTAAGCTTTCCACTCAGATGATCAGGTACTTTTCCTCCAACATGTCTCCCGTTGCAAAGCTGCTTCAGTCGTTGTACGGCAACTTCTCTCGAACTCTCAGGCATCTCTTCTCTTTGCTTTCTTCTTATTGAGCAGTTTCTTCACTGCAGACATCTCTACATTTTTTGGTAGGTACACAGCCTCCATGGTTATCTTTTTTTTAACAAGGAACTCTATGATGAAGAGTGCAAGGTGCTTAGATTTGAAACACTTTCTTTGAAAGCATGGGGTTGCAGACTGTGTGAGGGTCTCACTATCTAAGGGCGAAATGCAGACAGGAAAAGCTCCCACTCACATTTCTGTAACATTCACAGCTCCCTATTTCACTTTGGATTTATTCACATTGCATCTCTCTCCCTTTTCATCCCTTTGTCTGATTTTCTCTCCATTTCTGGCCTGGTTCTCTCCGCGGTCTAGAAAGTGAAGTCTGAGTTAGATGAGACGCCTAGCCCAAGGCCTTGTTGCTTTATTTGCATTTTACCATGATCTGCGTGTGCCAGGAAAATGCCATCTGGTGGGGACAAACCGCTACTGCAGCCAATACACACATCAAAGTGTGTGAATGTGTATTTCTCTGATGTTTGTATCATGTGAAGTCTGTGTAGATACCAGCAAGAGAAAGTGAGCTGCCTTCTTCCTCCTCCCCCTGTGCTCCCCTTCTCTTTCCCTTTCCGGCCTTTGTGCAGCTGTATTCTGGCTGGATCAGGGCTTTGCAAAGACACTGGCCCTGGATACGCTTGGGGCCCCCCACCCCAGTTGACTCCTTTAAGCTGAGTAGAGATGGAGGGTGACAGGATGATAATGCTGGTGTCAACACCACTTACTGGACAGTTATATCAGTATCAGCTCGGCAGGAGGACATTCACACCCTGTTAGGCTGGGTCGTGAACCGTGCTGGAGGCCCCGGGACCTCAGCTCCATACACACAAATACACACACTGTATGCTTGAACTGCTCCTAATGAAGCAGTGAAGCAATGCAACATTTTTAAAAGTGATGCAAACTTAACACATAAAGTTAACATCATTCCTCTAATATATTAATATTAATGTGATTAACTGATATAATGACATTTAAGCAGATAAAGTGGAGTTATGATTTTAAGTCCTTGTTTGTGTTCTCTTCCCACATTTAGACTGGAATTCATATGTGTGTGTGTGTGTGTGTGACAGGGAAAAGGTTGAACCCTTGCAGTCCTTTAGAACTTAGAGCAGCTGTCCAAAACAAGTCTTGCACTTTATCAAACGTATGAAACTGAAAATGTCTTCACTTGGTTCCTTTTGGGTCACGTTTTTATTTTTTATTCTTTTTGGGTCACTTAGTCTCTTGTTTGGTGCAGAACACGTCTATATTATGTGTGTTTGACTGGTTTCTGATTTAGTCATGCACTTAGAATGGGAGGAATTACACTTGATAAAAAAAAAACATTGTAGTTAATAATAATTTAGATATTTTTTTGGTAAAAACAGCACAGAGAATTGCAAATTGCTCAGTCTCAGTTCTGTAACGTTTTGATACATAGATATATTCTTCATCCTATGTGTCCACATGTTGACGTAAGAACAGAGGGATACGTTTCACTACAGAATAAACTAAAATACTTGCTCTTTAATCACAGAATGAATAGATAAATTAAAATCTGCTTTATCAGTGAAGATCTGTTAATAAAGAAGTCTCATTACGTCGTTGTTTTGCTGTTTTTGTTGTTCTTGTCTAGCCGCAGTGGTGTTTTTTCATACCTAAAACTTGACTTACCAAAGCAAACATATTTCTCCAGACGTCCTGGTTTTTCCTTTATCTGAATTCTTTTTGTCCCCTTTGCTGTGACACAGAACAAGCTGACATGCTTCCTGTCCTGGCACTCTCTAGCTTGATACGAAGCATTGTTTCACATGCCCTGATTTAAAGAAACGAGCCGTGGCATGTGTGTGGATGCTAAATCCATGACTCATTCAAACTGGCAAAGTGTGGCTGTACAGTTCATACCAAAAAAAGGCATGTTACACCCCCCAATAAAATAAGAATTTTGATTACTTCAAAGCCTCGTGAACAATTGAATTAACTGCTTCTTATTATACCCAATACAACATGTCAAACGATTCACTTTCAACAAGTTTGGGCAAAGATTAAAATAACTTTTTATTGCCATTTTAACAAGATGCACTAATAAAGTTGATTTATTGTCACTATATGGTCTGAATTTTCTCAGTATATTTAAATTTCATTAAATTAATTCAGCATAATCTATCACTCTTTTAGCACTCTACACCTAAATGTAGACCATCAGCCTATTACATCGTAGGAGACAGAAAATACCTTGGGCATAATGCTAAGAAACTCCTTTTATGGGGGATACATACAACTGATCCAACAGAGTGGCTTTAAAGATTACTGTGACCAGTAGTCAAAGAGCCATGAGGTGAGGTTGAAGAGAAGGTCTAAAGAGAATAAATAAGGATTTGGACTTAGCCAGCCAGATAAACCTCCCAAACCCTCAGTCTTTAACCAGCTCCACACATTAGCTGTGGCCATACAAACTCTCCAGACCAGTGACTTCTTTCCCTCTACTTTCTTGCACCCTGACAACCCCCCCAACACACACACACACACACCTCCATCTTTCTGCCTTTCTTTCCATCCCTCCCATAGTCTCAGCATCACTCTCTCCTGGGTCTTCTTGCCGTAGTGTGGTGCTGTTGGCAGCGCGTGGGCGCAGGCGGCACACAGACGGGAGCACAGATGGGCAGCAAGCTGTGCAGGGCGGCCAGCCACACCTGCTCCACACACATAGACACACACACAAGGGCTCACACAAAAATATACATACACACAAGCAAAGCCCTACTCTGCCACCTCGCCATACAGCCTGCCTCCCTGGCACAGTGGCAGTGCAATGCAGGGACACAAATATACACACATTTAAGATTATATATATA
>JBAMHX010000005.1:4823072-4840698 GCA_037177515.1 Pseudomugil tenellus
TATATATAAACTTTAGATAACTTACTTTTAGTTAATGGGCAAACTCTTCCATTATTAAAAGCAACACAACTTTAGAAGCGAGCGCTGGCCAGGTCTCCATTTCCACTTCTGAGACATTGAATATGTTCTACAGTCTTACCATAAACATTATCCTGGAACCTGGACCAATCCACATACTTAAAGGCTGATTATAAATAAACTAATCGCCCCTTGGAATGTTTTCACATTCATTAAGGTTGTGCTGTGCTGCACCCCTCCAACCATTACTCGTACTTTCTTCTCACAACTACCTGAAAAAGAAAGCACACGCTTTTCCAATTTTAAAGTTCGCATATCAGACCATAACAATTAAAAAAATATGAGGTCAGCATGACATCAAATGACCCACAACACAAAATAAACAATTAGAATGCGTTATTTATCTAAAATAAATAAACCACTAAGCCAAAATGAAAAGCATCCAACAATTTGTAGAAACACCATCAGCATCAGTAACCTGTATTCACTTTCCAGATCTTTTATATGCTTGTGAAAGTATTTATTCTTTAAATCATTTCATGCCATTTGAATGTAGTTTACGATCCCTTCACACCATTTCAGTCATGCTAATTTGTAGCGTTTAACAGGGCGATTGCATCACGCAGACCTGGAGTTGTGCAAAGCTTATTGTTCTGTTGCACAACCTCATTTTCAGTCGAGATACAGCTGTCTAATAGATGGCCTCACATTTGACTACATAAATCCACACAGTTCATGGTCATCCCAGTGACTGCAAACTGCTGCCTGTTGGCTCGGGCTGCTCAACTAATCGTTAAAAAATCATGATCTCAATTCACACATGTCTGCAATCTCATTTCCAAATGACAACAATTTTTTAAAAAAGAAAAAAGACCACGATACTTCTGCATTTTAATCATCAAACATCATCTGCATAAAAACATGCGCTGCCTCTTTCTCTCAACAAATGAACAGCCGAAAATTATTCAATGGTTGTGTATGTAAAAGAAGTGACATGTATTGTTTTTATATTTAGTGTCAGCTGTTGCAAAGTTGACATGCCGGTGATTTGTGCAACAAATATTTGTATTGGAAAAAAATCATGAGAGAATCATGATCTCAATTCTTGGCAAAAAAATTGTAATTTTCATTTTAGCCAGAACTGTGCAGTCCTACTGTCGGCAAAAACAAACCCAGATCATCAGCCCTCTACCAACGTGCTTTTAGCTTTGCAGCATCTAGTTATCCTCCATGAGATGTTGCATTGCTCATGATGTATTTGTTGCTCAAAATCTTACAATCTCCCACTGGGGACGAACCGTTCAGACTTCAGAATAATTAACTCCGTATTCTTTGAAAATACCCTTTAATCCTTCACAGACTGACGAACAGCAACAGTTGCTACTTTTAGATCGTTTCTGTTTTTACTTTTGACAGAGCAGAAAGCTCCAGACTAGCAAACTGCCAAAGTGTTATTTAAGAGATCGCACCTGTTCATTATCAGTCAATACTCAGCTTTTTAACAGCAGCACCTGAATGATAATTATGCTTTTTGTTCCCATGGAAACAGTAACAGTCAACTTAGTGATTTATAAACTGATTCTGCATTTTTGGCTTAATGTTTGTAAAACAACCAAGTGATGTTTTTTTTTTTCTTTTTTATTTATTTGTTTCTGATATATTTGGATCTAAAACATATTTGGAACAGAATGTTGTTTCTTGTTCAGCATGGCTGAAATGTCCTAACTGGCTACACATAAAGCTTACTTTTTGATGGTTCAGTGTTCGTGCACTTGCATGGCGTGCACGTGCATTTATGTTTTTTGGTTTAAGTCAAATTTCACCGGATAAAACACAATCAGCTAAACGATGTGTTGTGATTAAGGATGATTAGAAGTGTTAATAACTTTACTGTCGTAAAGTTTGGCGGTTTAATCCGGGAAGACCTTTTATCTGATGCGTTTTATTAAAGAACTGTCTGGAGGTTGTTTGTTATTAGTCTTCACTCCTCAACATTGCGACTTCAAGCTGTTTTAAAAAACCTAAAACTGGGTCTTTTTTGTTGATTAAAGTCTAAATGTGGTGATGAAAGAAGTGGAACACTGAACCCTTCCTTCTTTAATATCGCTCATATCATTTGGTCTAATTATTTCATGTATACTCTTTGCAAAGATATTTTTAAATGTTTTGTTTGTTTTATTTCTAAAGTACTGAATAGCCTAATTGTATTGTAGTTATTATATTTGGGACTCATAAGTTGTCTTAGATTTTTTAAAATAACAGCAATCAATGGGGACTGATAAAGTCTTCCTCTGCCATTCCTAATGAACCCTTCCACCTCTTACTCTCTGTTCTGCGCTTTTATTCTGCAGTAAATAATAGCAGAACTAGTTTAACAGTAAATTTACTGCAATGATCACAAAACTCCTCCCCAAAGGATGTCACTATGAAAAGGGGAAACTCCTATAAATGCTCATATTTTCTTCTTTCAAAGGACACAATAGCAAATGACCATGAATGTCCAGTGTCCTTGTGCACATGGGATCTGCTACATATCCAAAGCCGCCGAGGCTTTTCCCGGTTTTGACACTTCTTTGTATATGTGCATGTGTCTGTTAGCTGCTTTCCTCTTTATGAATGCATGATGGCTCTTTCTGCTTTTCTCTTTTCCTCTTTTTCTCTTCTTACCTGCTGTCCATTTAGGTCTGAGGTGGAGTTGTACGCAAACCTTCCACGGAGGTAGTTATAAACACCTAAAAGATACAAATAATGCAACACATAAATAAAAAACAGACACAAATGCACACCAACAATCTGTGTTTGACTGTCTCTGCTAACGTTTCTATTTCCTGCTTTTTACATTTGTTCTTGCTTTGTTCAACTTTGAGAGGTTCCATCAGTAATCTGGTCTTTTCTAATGTGCAAAAAGTTGAAGCTTGTGTGTTTGGTGACCTTTTTGTTGTTTTGGTTTTTAATGTTGTTTTCCAGAACATTACATTTACTGCTCAGATACTTCTTATATACATAAATATCATACCTCATCTGTTGCTTTCTTTCTGCCTTCCACTTTTACTCCTCCCATCAAACATCTCATGCTGTCAGCTCCACCAAGAGGAAGTCCTTAGACGACAGCGAGCTGGAGAGCCCCACAGACGATGTTTTCTATCCAGGACGTTCACCTGCTGCCAGCTCTTCCCAGTCCAGCGCGTGGCCCAGTGACATGGATGCAGGTATCTTCTCATCCCACCTCGCACCTCTTTCCAGTTGTGCAAGCATCATGAAACCTTTCACCTTCTTGTCTGATCCTCACACTTTCACCACCAGTCCAAATATATCCCATCATCTAACTGTGTTATCCACACTCTCTCCACACTATGAAAGGCCTTTACTTGCCCTTGCTAATCACTCTTGTTAATGTCCTGTGGTATAATCCCCATTAAATGTACAGAAACAGCAACTATATGCCAAAAAAAAAGTTCCCGTTGTGCTTGTGTAGCATCATTTTAATAAAATTAAGTTAATTTATTGAGATTTATTGGCAAAACTGATGTCTTCCTTTATTGTCCATTCAATATTTTGATAGAATTAATGTTTATTTTACTTCCTCTTTAATCATACTCATTGTCCTATCACTGATAAAACCCCCTTGCACCACCTTCTCCCTTTTGCCTCACTAGTTCAGATCTCCTCATCCTCAACTCTAACACAGTTATCTTGTAGTTAACTTCATGTTGCACAAAATCAATCATTCACATCGTTGATCATCCATAAATCTCAGTCTTAACTTTTTCCCTTCATTCTTATTCTTTCAGCTTTTCTTCTCTCTTTGTCTCTCACTCTTCCTCTATCTCATGGATAACAATACCCTTCTTCACTTTCAGTGCAGCACCATTTGGCGAGTGTGCAGGAGAGGAAGATAAAACATGAAAACGATGGCGTGCAGTTTCCTTACCATGGTTAGAACAACATTGATTACACTCATGCCTTTTAAAAGCACAATCATTACTTTGTTTATTGTGTATGTGTGTGTTTTATAAACCTAAATCATTTATATGAAAAGACTGTAAAGATTACAGATATATATATAAATATATATGTTTGTGTGTGTGTGTGTGTGTTTTTAAGTTGTCAACATGTGTTAGGATGGACAGCCTGCCAAAAACTCCATTTGTGTAGTAATTTCACTCATATTCAGTTGTTAATAGCATTGCTGCTGATAAAGTTTTAGTGACTGACTGTTGCACATCATCCAGTTCCAGCTTTATTTTGTGTGAAACTGAAGGCTGCGAGTAGCTCACCTCACATTTACCTATCGGCACTGTCGCTCTTCTCAGCGACTCCTAAACTGCTCGATGTCACCTTGCCTCCAGCCTTGTTCACCTGCTGTGCCCATTCTACCTCTCACATATGCACACTTGCACAATGACTTAGTCATATTCACACAGACTCCACATACACACACACACATCCACACACTCTGCACATATGTAAATAGAAGCCCCCCACACACAGACACTCACAGCCCTCCCACCTTCTTGGTCACACATTGCAATACACATGCTTATCATACTCCCCACCCCTGCAGGTGTTCAGCCTTGCTTCCATCCCTCTGTTGCTTGCTCCCTACCTTGCCTCAAACCCCTCTTCAAAACACTTCCGTGGATCAGAGGTGTTTAAAAGCATTTCTCCAGCTCCCTAGCTCTCCCTTTAGCCCGCCATCCCTGTCTCCCCTCTGTCTAATTGAAAATACGAACAGCAGGAAGTGCCCTGGGGAGGGAGCAACATGTCATGGGAAAGATGATGGAGAGAGAACCAGAAATTAGGCAAATAAATGGGAAAAGTGGGCAGTGCTGGAGGGGAGAGTGGAAGACTTTGGTGAACTCAAATAGTGATGGCTGATTAGAGGAGGGTTAATTAGTGTGAAGTAAAGGAGCCAAGAGTCTTGGTTAGATTTTTGCCACAGTCGACTCTCACTTGAGCTTTACCGGCTGCTCCACTTAGCTGTAAATGTAATTAAGAGGCTGCTGATCAGAGCTCCAACAGAGGCTGCTGCACCCCTTAGCACATCCAAGCCTCACCTCCCAATTCTGCCCTGCCTCTCTGGGAATGAGGCAGGGCAGGGCGTACACCCATCCCAATGAATTTGGCACATAGATGTACAGAATATCACGCAAATCCGGACCCTTTACTCAATCATAAAAAATGTATATTGATAATTAGAATGTAATTAGGTTAAAACAAGACTATAAACAAGGGAAAGTTGGATGAGTGAGAGTTGTGAAAAAGTTAAGTTTTTGGTGTGGTGTATATGTGATCTTCCTGAAAGACCCACCTGCTACAGATTTCATCATGGATTCCTGAAAACGGGGGGGTTTAGCAAGCACATATACACACTTTCACGCCTCCAAACAAAGTGAGGGACCCCACAGGAGCCCTAACACAGACACAGATGTACGAAAGATGGAAAAGTCACACAGAAAGAGTGGGATTCAGATGTAGACGTGATGGATTTGTGCACACACATCACACAACCCAGTCAGACACACACACATGCACAGCTGAATCCCGGTCCCAGATGGTGTTTCCTTGTGTGTGTAGCCTTGGGATCCATGATGATGCTGGAGACAGCTGCTCCACAGGGGGAAAGGGAGGTTAGAGGAGGCAATCGAAACTACCACGATTTCATATTACTTCCAAATGATTGTGAAATTTTCCCAAGACACCAGAGACACGTGGTGGTGAGGGCCGTGCTCGGCGCTTTGAGTTAAATGCTGCTTGCTCTCAGAGGGACCCGCCCGGACGTACTGATGGGCATATGAGGCTGAAATCACTGGAGAGAGAATTCCCCAACTTTACTTATTTAAATCCCTCTCCCCTGTCTTTTCCAACTGTGAGTGTGTGTGTGTGTGTGTGTTTGTGTCTGTCTGTTATTCAGAGGCGCATCTGGTGGCAGGCCTGTTGGTGCAAAAAGACAGAAGGGTCATCATGGGAACGCTTGATTAGTTGCCAGTGAAATACTAAGGCTTGCCAAAAGTGGAAACAGTGCAATTTTGGCACACTTACACATGCACACAGACACACAACCCAGATCAGACCGCTGCTCAGTCTGGAAAGTACGGAAAGTGTTGTCTTTCAACATCTCCTTCCTCGCTGTTACACTGTATATACACATCTCCTGTCATTTCTATTCTTTAGATTAGTTTCGTTTGCAGAAACTCCTGGTGGTGTAATCAACAAAGTTACGCCTTTTCCCGGCTTTCCTCCAATCTGCGACGTTCCCAGCTTTCCCCTCCAGTGTCTTTCCATCTCTTATTCCCACCTTTCTCCCACCAGTGCGACAGTGTCATAGCAATCACTGCTAACTGCTGGTGTCAGAAGTGGGATCGGGGTTGTTTTCATGGTTGGAATCTCTCTGACAGCACAATACGCCCCCAGACACCCGCTACAATCAGGGAGGGGGGGGGGTCTGGGTGGGTGTGTGTGTTTGTGTGTGCGTGTGGGGGTTTTATATCTGCTAAAGACATAAATGGTTCACACGAATTCACTCCCACCTGCTTGAGACTTAACTCTTTCACAGAGGGAGGGAATGTTTTACACGCCCCCACACTCCCATAGACTTTCACACATCTCCAGCTGGAGAACTGAGGAAGAATCATATTTAATGCCTTGTTTGATGCGGAGGGGCCACAGAAATAGACCACAAAACAACAGAACAAAAAAAGTTAAACAAGTACAGTGTTAAACCAGTTACTTGTTAGGGAGATTAAGGAAATTTACAGGGGAAGAAGTGTCTGTTGTTGCGTCAGTTAAACGTGGCGGCCTTTACACTGTGTTCAGACGTGCGTGAGTGTGTGGGTGCAAGAGATAATAACCATATTTAACATCTTATGACATCCCAATTTCATACATGTTGTCAGAAGCAATGCAACGATGAAAAAAAGAAAAAAGACCTTGCTGCATTTTTCACAGGTTCTGCTTTGCTCTCTTGCTCCTTCACATCTTTTCATGTCTCCCATATTCTTCTCGCCTCTCTCCCTCTGTCTCAGCTCTCCGTCCGTCTGCTTGTCTTTCGCACTCAGCAGCTGCCGTGTCCATACTGTACAGTGTGTGCTATTTCTGAATGAAGCTGGCCGGCCCGATAGCTTCGCTGAAGCCAGACCACAGCTAGCTGACTGTGGCTGAACGGCGGCCACGATCATACACACGGAAAACCTGAAAGTTGGCACCTGAAAGAGAGAGAGAAGCAGAAAGAGATGAGACGGAAAATACAGTGGCACAGTAGAGATTATTATAGCTACAGATGTTCATTGGCACCAAAACAAAGACCATATTCAGTTTGGATTCAGCTGTTTTTTTCTCTCCTTTTCTCCTTTGAAGACATGCTTTTAGATGATTGAATATCCCCGTATCCATACTGTAAAGCCATACAGCAGCTTCTCTCACTCCTATAATACGTTGTTAACCCATAATTGGCTTTTATGACTTGGGTCTTTAGAATATCTTGATGTTGACCAATTGAGTCTTCTGATTGACTCATATATGTACAAGAATCAGTGACGTTAAACCTTAATGGGACAGGGAACAATGCACTGCCATCAGCGGAAATTAAACTATTTAACAAAATAATGATTGCTTAGGTCCCCTTCAAAGACCAAAGAGGCTTTTTTTAAGTGCAGCTACCTAAAAAGCAGTTGTTGATTAAAACCACCTCTCTGTTTTCCTCCCTTTTACCCCCACTTTTTTTTTTTATTTCATTTTTTTCCTTTTTTTTTTTTTTTTTTTTTTTTTATTCGCCAGGACTGTCCTCGCCTGGTTCACTTAAGAAGCCGGGGAAGTTTGATTTCAACGCCCTGACTTCCCAGACGAGGTCCCCCCGCATGGCGTTCACACACCACCCGCTGCCTGTGCTGGCAGGAGTGAGACCAGGTGAGAGCCCTGCCATCCCCAACAACTCCAACCTCCCCCTTTTAATTATCTGAAAAAGAGAGAGAAGGAAAGGGAGCATTAAAATTGATCCCAGATTATCACATTTACAGCCCCCCAAATCCTCTGCGAAACTATTTAATCTATTGAAACATCTCAGTTGTGTGCCTGAAAATGGAAATCCTAAACATAATTGCTGAAAAAGCAAACGCAAACCTTCCATTCGTACAGTTGCAATTGCTGAGATGCAATATGCCTACAGAGTTTCATCTGTTCGGTGTTACTGCTATTATCATGGCTTGGCATAAATTCCTTTCTCTCTCTCTTTCAGCCTGTCTCCATCCATCCGTTTATTTTTTTAACCACCATCTTTATGCCTGTTTTTATTATCATCAATGCATGGTACCAACTCTGCATCCATGCTTCACATCTTACTGCTTCATGCATTTGTTGTAACGTTTGTAAAAGTCAGTTCATGCATTTTAACTCCAAGCTTTTTAATCTGATGTGATGATCTCGCCTGGATGTGAAATGTCTGAAATGTCAGAAAAATGAGCACAGCGTATTGTTTTCTTGCATAGGTACAATGTGTATTAGAGTAGACCAGGGCATTTTTAGTGTCTTTCTTTTTTTTTGAAAGCCATGTTGGATGTTTTACTTTTTTGGAGGCTAAATGCTCATTTTTAAAAATGATGGAACGAAGATTTATAAAGTATTTGAACTCTGATTCAGTAAAACACTATTGTGGATAAAATTCCCAAGTTTTCATGTAAGTCTTGCTTTAGTAAATGCACTAAGGGCAAGTTGTCCTCTGAAGACCTTTTCGGTCTGATAGGATAACCAGCCTGGCTTCTCTGTCTCATATAATAGTGTCTCTGAGAGCTTTAGTTTGCCAGCAGGTCCCTGTAGGTTGGTCTCACTTTTTCTCTATCCATCTCTCCCTCTCATGTAATTTCCCCCTCAAAGGGATGGATTGGTCCACGGCCAAACCAGACCTGCCATTTAAAGGTCATTTGGACTTATTGGCCACCAAGTTGAGACTTATTGAATTTTACTTGCTGAGTTCAGTATGTTTAGAGCATATAATGTTGTCTGGAGCTTGTGTAATAACGTTATGTTGCTCACCTGCACGAAATAGCATTGGATATTCTCAAGATTTAAAAAAAAACAAATGAAATTTAGCTGAGTTGAGTTTCTCTGTTTTGTGTAGTAGGTGTTGAAGACTGTCTCAGTTTTCTTTGTTCCCCAGCTAACCTCATACACTCCACATTGTGAGTGAACCCTTGGCCAGGAGGTTTCATGTAATAGATAAGCTGTAATGAGACGGTATTCAGAGGCTGGGTCTTTGTGCAGTTGCACACGCACAAGGATACACACTTTCATGCATGTGTAAATTTACACTCTTGTGGAGACCTCTGTACAAAAATGGCTGCCATCCAAATGGGATGTCCCTCCGAGGCCTTGGTTCCATAAAGAGACTGAAGGAGGAAAGGAGTGAAGGATGAAAAGAGATTGGGGTAGACAGAGAAGGGGGAGAAGCAGTTAGTGAGGCTCCTTGGCGTTGCCTGGATGTGTTGAAGCTGTTAGCTGTCGTTGTATGGGTCGAGGGAGTGTGAGTGTTCTGGGGTTCGGACTAGATGGTTTACATCCGGTTTTGGCTTCAGAGTGACATGGAGAGCTGCCAAACTGACTGTTGCCTGATTAAGCTAGTTGGGAGAGTCATACGTTGTGGCAGCGACTGCACACAGACACACAACAGTATGCGTAAAACCATGCGAAAGCTGCAGAAACCTTCAACAAACCAACAAAAAGATGGGGGGATCTCTTGCACAAAGACCAGGAAAGTATCCACTTTGTTGGGTACATTATACACAAGAGATAGAAGGTGACAGACAAAATCACAGATGCTTGTTCGCTCTCCTCTCCTCACCTAGCAGCTTGCCTCTTTAGTTTGGTGAGCCAAATTGCCAAAGCCATAGAATCACAGCAGACAAGACAGACAGTGCAGCCTGGTGTCTGTAAAAGTGTGTGTGTGTGTGTGTGTGTGTGTGTGTGTGTGTGTGTGTGTGTGTGTGTGTGTGTGTGTGTGTGAGTGTGTGGTCGGCTGGCTGACTAATGTCTCCGGGAGGTGTTGTGTGGTCGGTTGGGAGTAGAGGGGAGATTCTCTCACAAGCTTCAAACTACTGGGCAGAACCACACAGTAAGGATAATAATCTGATTGATTACACATCAGTGACAAGCAATAAAACAAAAGTGGAGAAAAATCCAGCGTGTGTGGCTCCGTCTTACCCTGGTGGTTCGCGTTCGTCTGGCTGACGGAGAGAAAAGAAGATGAAGCAGAAGGCTGAAAATACTGTGGCAAACTTGCCATTATGTGGCTGTGAAAATGTGTGTGTGCATGTGAAGCAATGCCAAGCTTACCAGAGGTTCAGAGAAATCCAGTAGGCTGATTTATAAAATGAATGAGACCAGATGTTGCCCAGTAGCCGGGGATAATGCCAGGCATTGTAAGCAGAAACAGCTTTAGTTAGTGGATCACAAGAGAATGTCACAGCTATTTTCTTTTCTAGTGTGATAATAGGCCTTAATGACAACCTGGCTGTAACCTGCCAGCTGTCATGGTGCTCGCTTAAAACATATGCACGTTTTAAATATTGTCATAGTTGTGCATGTTAATAATCTGTATGTTGTAGACAGATATGTTTGAAACTCAATGTATTTTTCCTACTTTTGGTCTCTTCTCACATTTTTCCCTATGGCCTTTCTCTTCTCAGGGAGTCCCCGTGCCTCAGCATCAGCCCTGCACTTCCCCTCCCCCTCTATCATCCAGCAGTCCAGCCCGTACTTCACCCACCCCACCATACGCTACCATCACCACCAGGACCCTCTTAAGGAGTTTGTGCAGTTCGTGTGCACCGATGGCACAGGGCAGCCCAGTGCACAGGTAAGTGAGTCATGTGGCCTGCAAAGGAAGGAGGGGGTTACTACAAGCGTACGATGCAAACCGACACTAAAGACAAATGATGCACAATCAGTTTTTCTCTTTTGACGCTTTTGGTTAACATGTGGAATGAATGACAGAAGCAGAAGCATCAATGTGCATCAAATAAAACAACAAGCGAGCAAAAGACTAAACATTGAGGATGTTTTAGGGCAAAACCATCAACAGGAAGAGGCAACCAGATGTGTTTAAACACAGCGTGAGAATATAACAGCAGAGGAAGCCAAACTGCATTCGATTCATCACAGGTTCAATATATTACAGAATATTATGTTTCGTCCCACAGTTGGGCTGCAGGAGATCTTAATCACAGAGAGAGGTAGAAGAAGGCTGGGCCAAGCTAAACTGGTAACTGGTTTTAAAGAGCACGGCTTTAAACTTAGGACAGGCTGGCTGAGGATTTGTAGATTCATGAAGACTTTTGTTGCTTGTGTAGAGTTTGGAGTTAATGAAATGAAGCCAAGCAGATGTTTCCAGACTGTATGATGTTCCCATACTGCACACAACTTTGCTGTTTGCTTCTGAATCTGATATATTTTGTTGCTTAAGCCATAATGGAGACAAAAGGTTGTGCAAACTGAACCAAGTTACCAAACATATTATCATTTATGTATCTGAGAGTTGCCCGGGACAGATTCTTAAGTGTGCTGGCAATATTTTGTGAAACACACCACACCATAGATGAAGTCTGAATTAAGAAACGCTGATTGGAGAGATGGGGGGTGTTTCTGGGTCACGGTTGACTTTTTTTTTGGGAGGCAGATACTGGTTCATTTAGACATTCCTGTGAGAGCACCAGCGAGAGTTCCACTTATCAAATCCAGTGTACACTGACTGTGAGCTGGCCTCGGAGCTGTGTTTGTGAACGCCTTAACGGTAGTACTGTAAACCTCTACTGTAAACTTGGCCTTTTGAGACTTGGAATCCACTTATATCAAGTCCTTTCTTCATATGCTATAATCTTTTGTTCTCATTGCTTAACACACTGAACATACTGTCATGTTTTTCAAAGTTAAGCAAATCACACACACACTCATGCAGACACACATGAATTTTCCTTTTGAGTTTTAAATTCCTACATTTCGCTGTAACTCCACTTAACCCCTCATCATCCTACGTAGACATAGTTCTCCTTTGTCACTTGTGTGTGAGACTTTCTTCATCACTTTTTTTACTACTTATTTATTTTTCTCAGTACTTTTGCTGTGTTTTGTACTATTTCTGATGCACTTTGCCTGTGTGAAAGTGTGTATGCATGTCTTAGTTGCACGTGTGTATTCTGCTGATATTTGTCTAGATTTCAGTCACTTTCCATCTTTGTGAATTTTTGTTGTGTGTGTGTGTGTGAGTGTGTATGTGTCGGAGGGCTTGCTGTACACTGTGTAATCTCAGGGTGTGTCCTGCTCACCCTGTCTATATGGTCCATCTGCAGCCTAATGGAGGTGGCCAGAGCAAAATGCCGGGCTCCTTCCTGCTGCCCCCGCCACCCCCGGTGGCACGCCCTGTGCCCCTCCCCATGCCCGACTCTAAAACCATCAGCACGCCCACTGACGGCGGACTCAGCTCACCCGCATCTCCGTGTAAGTCACCCCGCCACTCCCACTCCCCTCCACAAACCCCCATTAATGCCCCAGTCGCCCCAAAGACTTTTCAGTAAGCCCAGTTAAAGAGGATATTGGTAGATTTGTCCTTCATTTGTCCTTCTTCTACATCAGTCCTGTAAGACTGAAACAGGAGTAGCCATGACAGACGTCCCAGTATTTTTGTGCGGTGCTGCCAAACCGGATCTGACTCCTATAATCTTGTGGTTCGGCTACAATAAGAGCGCAGGTCTGTGCCATCTGCTGTGGCTTCAGTCTGCTTAGTCATACACTCAGCAGCCCCAGGAGCTTCACTCCTGTTTCATACCTCACCTAGAAGACTGTGCACAACTGCTCTGCACCAGCAAAATGCAGAATCATAAAGGCAGGAACCACGCCTTTGCCAAGTCAGAGCTCCTCTTTCAGTCTCTTCTTCAGCCCTTTTCAGACATGACAAATATGATTTGGGTTTATCAAACTTTTAAGCAATAGCAGTCAGTTACATGCTTTTACTTTGATCTTCCTGAGTGTTTTAAACAAAAATACACTCATTAGTGATGTAGAGAGACGGTGCTCACAAATTAGTTGAATATTTTACCACATTAGACTCTAAACATCAGGGCCCTTTTAGAGTTTTCATCTGTGCCATACAGCCATGAGAGTAAAACCTACCACCCCACTAGTGTTGCTTTATTATGAATTAGGGATAAAACGCATTAAATGTGTCTTATCAGCACAAGAAAGACGCTTTAACCACCATTATTGTGCCGTTTAGTGTTTAAGAGAGCTGCAGTCAGCTGTTTTTCCTGTTTATTTGCCTCAACAATGATGGAAAAACAAAAGAACATGTAGTTGTTGCACTAAATGATGCGGAAACCTGTTGGGCTGTCCGTTAAAGTGAATGCAACCAGTCAGACCAGGTTATGTGTAAATATTCGACCTGATAACATAAACATGGCGGATTCTTGCAAAGACACGATGCCAGAAGCATGTCTGAAAGGGGCTTGTACTTCTTCCTCTCTCATCTCTGAAGCTTAGCCTTCCTTTCTGTCCTCATGTCTTTGCAAACCACCTCCGACTCTTCCTCCACTCTTTTCTCTCTCTTCTCCTCAAAGTCTTTTTGTCTCTCTTCATCTCTCTTGGGTGTTGGATTTTCTGCTAGCACCACAAGAGGCAGTGCAGTTTATCTTCCCTCTATTGGATGTATTTTGTAGTTTGTGAGAGCAGAGCTTAGCTAGTTTCCTCTGTAAGCTTTTGATCAGCGCAGACTTTGCATGTCTGTCTGACAGCAACAAGACGATCTACTACCGTCTCTCATTTCTTTCCTTTTTCTTTTGCTTTCTTCTTCATTTGATATGTGCTCCCACCTCCCTTTCTTTGTTTCCTTTCCCTTTCTTCCTCTCTTTTTCCTTTTTTAAGGGAACAAAATTAGGGCAGTTGGCGTGGACTCCAAAAAAACCCATGATGCCCCACTTTACCCACGCAATCCCCTCGCCACCTTCACACAAACCTCACAATAATTAAAAATTGAGAACAACAAAAAAGACAAAAATCACAGTATAACAAAAACAACAGCAATGTCTCTAAACATGAATAATAGAATCTAATCAAACATGTGTAAATAGTGCTACACTGGGGGAGCGGGAGAAAGGAGTGTGATCAGAGAGCGGTGAGGCTTTGTTGGTTCCACCCACACAGGTGCGGTACGAGAGTCGGGTCATGGGAGAGGCACACCGAGAGGGGGCACTGGATGGAGCGACCATAGCTCCTTCTCCTTCTAACACTTTCTCCTCTCCTCTTCCTCTCTGCTTTTCCTCCTCACCTTGCTTCCTTTCTTCCTACTCTCTGATTGACATATGTCACTTCTATTTATTTATATTGACATCCATATAAATAAATATGGGACTTTGCGTCTCTTTTCTTCATCCTGCTGACTGTTATCACTGTTTTTGTTTTCCTCTTTAAGTTTGTCTCTGATTATCAAAACTCTTAACAGCCATGAAACACACACACACACACATACACGTGCATATGTTACAATCACTCATGCATCAGTTTCCAGCCCTGTCACTGTTACCCCTGCACATCCCCATCCCCTCAACTCACTCAGTTCATGAACAGCAAAGCTTTTACTCAGCAGTCATGTTGGAGTCCAGTTAGCACAACTGCCCTAAATTTGATCCTGTTGCATCACTGAATGGTGTCGCTGTGTATGAAAGATGCTCCCCATAAACTATGATGGGGGCATCACAGTTACTGCCACAGGTCACCCTATTTGTTAAGTCTATAGTCAATCCTCATTGGTTTTCTGTAGTTTCAATGGCTCATTATGGAGGCCAGGGGCTGCTGAGGAGCATTTGTGACTAACAGCACTGCCTTACCTGAGGGCGAGACCTTCTCCATGTTAGCTGATCACTGCAGAGTCTAGACCCCCTCTTAACCGCAGATTAATTGGTTGGGGAAGAGAAAATCGAAAGAAACCTTCCAAGAATTAGATCAAATCATCCAAGTGGCCAAGGGGGAATCAGTATCCCTGACCCTTAATGTATTTGCCAAAAATTCTGAAATTAAAATATAAAAAAATGGTGATTAGGGCATCAAACTCTGCTACAAGCTGAGTGTATGTGTATGTGTAAAAGCATGTACACACTTGTATCTCTCTGTTTATAGCATACTCCACGCCAGGCTCCACAGCTCCCAACCGGTTTGTCGGCATCGGAACACGGGACAACTTTCTGAATATCCCCCAGCAGACTCAGGTACCCTGCCAACCTCCCTCATTTACTTAACATCCACATATCCACCTCCTCCTCCTCCTGTTTTGTGTCTTTTTCTTCCTTTCACTCATCACCCCACTTCAGGCCTGACTCTACACATTGCTGTTCGTCCTTTTTGGGCATCTGGGTTTAAATCAACAAGCATGTCACTCAGATTGAAGGCCGTGATACAGAGGCAACAATCAGTGATGGAAGCCATAACCAGGAGAATTGGAGATGATGAGCCATATGAATGCATTTATAAAGCAGGACTTCAACATCGTGGCCTCAGGATCCCAACTCGGACTCAAATTAGGTTCTTCCAGAGTATCATGTTGTCTTCATCAGAAGAATTTAAAGCTCTTAAAAATGATTTTATCTTATTTGAACATGAGAATATTGTGGATAAATTGTTTCCAGACTGTTGCCCGTGTATCAAGGCTTTTAGTTTCAGTATTGGTTTACAGTTTCTACCACAGTAGATTTCGCACAGTGAATCCAAGCAGTGCCAGTTAGTTTCAGCTCCAGCGGTGCTGATTTATATCTGCAAGGCCCCACAGTGTGCATTAATGCAGCGTGTGAGGCCAGCAGCGCAGTACATTGTGGTTTCAGCTTTGGCTGCGCTCTGCCACTGGGCTGCAGTGTCTTGGGCCTCCTCCATCACCAACACAACTTTTCTCATTAGGGGCTAACCGCACCTGCCTGCAGCCAACTCAGCTCTCCTGCCCTCCCCACACATGGAAACAATCTGCATTCCTCTTCGGCACTGCTCCGTTCAGCTGTACCCCCCCCTCCTATCCTTCATCTCAACCCAGCGCATCAGCGGCCCACGCTGCCTCTGTCCTCCTGCTGCTCCCCAACCTCCCCACCTGCACCACTCTCCCACAGATGTAGCCTTGGCACTGAGGGGACATTCAGGCTCGATCCAAATGCGTGCGAGTACATATGCACATGTATTTCAGCTCTGAGTCACAACTCTTGCTTCTTTTTTTTTACAATAGATCCTTACAGAATCATTATCTTCTGAAACATGTGCCCTTTAAACTTTCGTGACGGTTTAACGTTAAGCACAGAGAGAACCTGGGCAAGAGTACCAAAAGCTCTCCATTAGCAGAGCCTAGTGGGTCAGCAGCAGCCTCAGCCAGAGTGAGTAACAGAGGTCCCTGCCTGTCCTGCTGTTCTCTGGCATATGGCGAGGTTCAGACGAGGGCCCTGCCAGCCCGCCTTGCTGCCTGCTCGCCAACTAGCCAAGACGGAGGGAGAGCCGCTTTTTCCACTGCTGTCAGAGCAAGAAGCGGAGAAAAGTTGGTATGAGGGGCTCTCTGGTGGCGAGGCCGTAGCGTTGCATGAAGGGAGAAAATCGGAGAGCCCGCAGGAACAATGTTGGAGAACGGGACGGGAAAAAACAGTTGGGGAGTTAGTCGAAGCTCGCTGCTCTCCACAGTCACGTCCCTGCTGTCTGGTTGCCAGCAGCAACCAGACATGATGTCATAGGCAGTTGAACTTGGACTTGAAGGGAGTTTTTGGAGGGGGGGGGGGGGGGTGTCACTTTCCATTGCCAAGGATTACTCTGGGAGAGTTGGAGTAAGGGAGGGAGGAAAAGAGAAGGGGTGTAATGGCAGTTGGAGCCAGTAGAAGGAGGAGGCAAAGATAGAGGAGGAGAAATGGATGTTTAGGGGGCTGAAACTTTTAAGGGCTTTGCTCAAATGGGGGTGCAACAGAGTAGAAAGTGTGGTGAGTATCTGTGAGCCTGTGGAATGTCAGACTCAGCCAGAGCCGCTCAGCCTGTGCCAAAACGTCCACTCGGCCCTCTTATCAGACACCGGATCGCTGGAGTAGCTGCTCTCAGTAGCTTCACAGCGTAGCCTGAGACCACTCTGCCCCACAGAGTACACACATATTAGGAGGATCACTTTACACGCAAACTGGTTGCAAATGACAGAGCAGATACAACCCTGTGCTGGTGCACTGAAAGAAATAGTTTGATGTAACTCTGGATAAACACATGTCTCAGTTCTTCTTTTAAAAGGTTTAAGTTCAAATCAGCAAGCGGTGAAGTGGAGGTTGTAACTTCTTCAGTGTGCTATGGGACAGCTGAGCTCAGCAACTGCTATAAAAGGTGTCTGAGGAGGTCCTCTAGTGGCAGATGGAGCATTTACACCAGCAGCTCCCAACCTGGTTGCCATGAACATATAAAGCTAAATGTATAATATTTGATACATACAGTTTTTGAGATATTTTTCATCACTTTATGGTAGAAACTTTACTCCAAACCCTGTTGTACATTAGATGATACTGGTCTCCTACCTTCTGAAGAAAACACTACAATAAATTTTACCTATCACATAGTAATAAAAACTATATATATA
>JBAMHX010000005.1:4845261-4865072 GCA_037177515.1 Pseudomugil tenellus
ATTTTTTTCCTCCACGGCGTTTTTTCGATTTGGGGGTTTGGGACTGTTTGTTTTTCCCTCTTTTTTTTGTTCTCTCCCCCCCCCCCCCCCCCCCCCCCCATCCCTCTCTGCTGTTGGGAGGTTGGGGGGTAAAAAAAAAGAAAAAAATCAACAAAAAAAAGATATTGCTGAAAAAAACGTTTTGTCTGAGCAGAATGCAGTTAGCTCACATGTTATTCTTGTCTGTATGCTTCACATTGTATTACCATACCCATCTTCTTCAGCTTCTCCATTCAGCAGCTAATGTAAGTGAACAAATTACGCTGACGGGCTTTTGGGGGTGTCCTTGAGTGGGTTAGGATGGGACGATGAGGGTTCAAGGGTTTTGGTGTTTTTAAGAGGTTTATGGAGTAGATTAATGGGGTCAAGAGGGCTGGAAACTGCTTTTGGGACGTTGGTGAGGGGCTGCTCACACTAGGATAAGAGTTTGCTCTTTTGTTTTAACTATTTATATTTTTGGCTTTGTTTTTATTCCCCCTTTTTCGTTTCATTTTAATTTGGATTTCTTTAAATGCGTGCTATCAGGGTATGCTGTTGTTTAGGCTGTCTTTGAGGACGCCTCGGACCGTAACAATGAACGCTACAAGCACCTTATAACCGGACTTGTCCCGCATGAGGCTCGAGGAGGAGGTTGCAAATCCTGGATAAAATCCCTCATCAGCTCAAACCGATCTTTCAAAGTGAAGTATTGTTTACGGTGGCTTTCACGCAGTGAAGCCTTCAGCAGTATTAACCATTTACAACACACTACCAGTTAGCTTGAAAAAGCGGCATCGACCTGATGTCTTGCATTTAATGAGGCTCAGGAAAGTCCCTCCACTTTTCTCCTCTGACCTCCTCACGCTGGATGGATCCGTGTCTTTGTTCTGTTGTTTATTTTGTTCTTTATATTCTTAAATGTGTATGGTTATTGGTGAAACAAGCAGCACCTCGGGCCCCCCCACCCCTGAGCCCAGCTCTTCTACGCCTCTGTCTGTACCCTCAGCGCAGCACCACTTCTTTATGAGAGCACCCCCAGAGCTCTAGGTGAAATGCATGTGTTAATTACAGTTTCTTTTCCATATGATGAAAAACACAGTTTGAGAAGAGCAGCACCTGATTGAATAAAAAAGGATGTTCTTGACTGTACCACCTCTCAGTGTTGTGTCTTTTTTCCCGCCTGATGTCTCAACAGAAATGCGTCAACGCATGAAAGTGACGAATCCCATGGTTGCAGATGTTTCTTATTAATGGTCAGAAATGTTCAGTTTAGTCCTAAAAGATCTACAGATGGTTAATGCTGAGCCCCTGCTTTGGCCCAGATTTTAATATCTCATTAATAAAATAATAAAAATATCAGATGATGTCCACAGTAAGGGACTTACTACTTGCACAAAGTTTCCATCATCCCTCTTGTGATGATCAGGTGACTTCCTGGACCCGCAGATGATGAATTATTGATCTACTGACACGTTTTACAAAAGTTGATCCCGAAATTTTCCTATTTTAAAATGTGAGCTATTGTCTGTGCTCATGTAAGGCTCATTTATTTGGATTTCATTGCTGTAAATGACCGTTATTCCTGTCAAGGACGAGGACACTGGTTTCTTTAGATTGAGAAGAATACAAATTTAATAATGAAGAATAAAAGAAGTTGAACATACGTTAAACATTAAATTATGCGAGACATACATTAAGACATACAGACATGGTACAAGGTGGGAGAATCCCTCCAGAGATCTGTCGTCACACAGAAGTCTGGAACTATTCTGCTCAGTCACTTAGAGGCATCTTTTTGGTTTTGTGCGTCAATCTGAAGCCTGTTCTTATGATATGACAATAAAACCGAGGTCTCGTCTAAACATTTCCCTGATGGAAGGACGCCGGCCTTGCAGATGGTTTACTAAAGTCAAGGTAATTAAGCTAATATATGAAATTTCTCCAACATGACTTATCACGTAAATCTGATGCACTAAGCGTCCTGAATGTTGGACCCTCATCTGCAGGTGAGGAGTGTTGACAGTTTGAAGTGCAAACGTCTGCAGATTCTGCTGCATCTTTGAGAGCCAAAGTCTTCAAACTGAGGAATTTAAGATGTCAACCACTTCACGGAGTATGCAGAGGGTATGGCCTGATAACAGGTCAATATTTTTCTATGATCAAAAGAAAATGATCAGATTTCCGTCAAGCAAAAGCTGGCATGGTCTCAGATCTGGACTTTCTAAATGGATCTGCAGCAGAACTCCTAGTTTTTGTTGTATGGTTGCAAGATGTCACATGGTCCAGCATGATCATGCATCCAAACTGTCTATAACTTTAACTTTTTTTTTTTTTAGTAACCAGATATTTTCCTAAATAAACAAGCTTGTCACTTGTTCTGCTGTTGTATCTGTGAGAGCAGAGATGTTATCCTCCAGTCTGATCGGATCTTTTTCTGCTCTGTCGACTTCCACTGTGCACGTCTGAAACTTTAGAAGGATCATGTAAACTAAGGTATGATCGTCTTAACACACACACAGACTGCTTTACTTTTTTAAGTTTTTTTTAAGTTACGTGCTGTTGAAGCCAAAAATATATGTTCAAAGATTAGAAGTCTGGTTCTGAAGTGAAAATGATCAAAGTTGTAATGAAGAAGGAACAAGATGAAACAGAGTGAGAGATACAGAAAGGAGTAATCCAGGAGGATCGCTTCAGAGATCTGCTGTGGCTGGAGTCTGAAGATTTTCTCAGCAGTCACTGAGGAACACCTTCGTTTAAGGATTCTGACTGAATGCTTCATAATTCATAGAATACTGAGATAATAAACAGATGTAGACATGTCATGTCGAAATATTCTTTACGTCAGGAAGGACACCACTCAATCAAGATTGATCCCTGACATTAGTTTAAGTACATGCAAGATTAAAGGATGGTCCGACGTTCCAGCAGGATACTAATACAGAGAGAAGTAACATTCTCTGATCATATCAAGCAATATATGAAATCAGAGCAAAGTAACTAGACAGAGATATGAAATTCCCACAATTCCATTTTCTTAAAACTGGAAAAGGTGATTTTTGGATTTTATTGTATTAAATATCCTTGTTTGTTATGAAACAGTAAACCAAACATTTTTACTTCATTTTATTTCATTTATATGCATACAGTCAAAATTTACATTAAAAGTAATATAAATGCATTCGTTTTAATTAAGAACATTTTATACATATGAAAAATATAAGTTATCCTTGAAATATTAAAGAAAACACTTGAATCAAAACAAAAGTCTCCTAAAGTTCAGGGAAAATTCCTTCAAATCATTTGGTATTTCTCTTCTTCCCTCAGTGTGCAAACATGTTTTACGTGTGTGTAAATATTCTGTTTAAGGTGCCTAAAAAATATGAACTTTAGTATTTAAACTTTTTCTGTGAGCTGTATGTTGATTTGTCCTCAAAATAGCTAAAAACAAAATGTGATTTATTTTCCTCACAACATTTTATTCAACTCTGAAATGTCTCAGCTGCAAACACGGGGCCTCAGGTGTTCTGTTGGCTGCAGACCTGACGTCAGGACAGTTCCTGCACACCTTGCAATGCAAGCAGGAACCTTTATCCAACCTCAGCTGGTTTCTGTAGAGCTTGTACGTTCTCCTCGTGCCAGCATGTTTTTCAGACGGACGGTAGTAAGAGAAGCAGGAGGAAGAACAGCCGTGTTTCCTACACAAACTGGACAAAAATCAGAAGGAATTTTTAAATAAAAAAAAAAGGAAAGCTAAACCATCGAGGTTATATTGGTTGTTTATATTAAATTCCAGCAAGTTACTTCTCTTATCAAGTAACAGTACACAGTAACTTGTTACATTTTACTGGAAGTATTCCTGTAACCGAATTTCTAATTTAAAATGAAAAAGAGAAGGAGGTGCTTGCATGAAACTGCTGCTAAAATATCAAATAAACTGCAGGAATATCGAGCTAATGTGTTTTTTTACATTTAAGAATCTATCTGCATAACACCGTTTTGAAAAACAGGGGGTGACATGTCCTATGTGTCCCCCCCCCCTAAATCTATGTCCATGACACCATGCATGTTTCCAGTAACTGTGCTTAAAGCTAGATAGTCCTCTTCAGTCTTCACCATCATCTGCAGGACTGAGTGCTTCATCTTCCTCTTCAACCTGGAGGGAAGAAAATTAGCACGATGAAGATATGTCCATGAAACTTCTCTGTGTTAAAGTTAAATATAACATACCTGTAACTGGTCGAATGCTTGTATTGCAGGTTCTGTTTCCTGCACTGGAAGGTTTTTCTTCCCATCATCAGACAAACCGCCCTCTTGTCCTTCAGGGGGTGGAGGTTGAACTCCAGCTCCTTCTGGTTCCTAAACTTACAGATTCATTCATCAGGATACATCTGTGTAAGTTTAACACCAAACCCCAGAGTGGGCACTTGCCTCATGTTCATCCTCCCATAGACCGCCCGTCTCTTGGACTGGATGACTTATCGGAAAATTCCAGGGTAAAGCAGCAGGTTGCGGATTTGGTGGAGGCCTGGAGTGGGTGGTTTCACAAGATGGAGGTGGAGGTGGGGGAGGTGGTGGCGGTGGTGGGATCACCATGTCCTAAATGTTCAGAAACAGCGTTTTAAAAAGTCACATCTTGTATGCAAATTAGATCAGAGCGCCAATTGGCTTTATGTACAGTTCCACTACTTCCTCTTTGTTTCCTGTCTTTCATTACTGGATGAACTGAATAATCCAGGTGTGTCTGACCACTGCCGTTGTGCTAACTGAGGTCTGACACACCAGGATTAATCAGTTCATCCAGTAATGAGACAGAAGACAAAGGTGTTCTAAGTTCAGGACGTAGTGGAGCTGTTTATAAAGCCAATTCTTTTGATTACATGTAACATGAAGTTGAAATGTTGAACCATAATTGAAAAAAAGGATTCATTTCTTCATTTTCTCTGTTGCTTAGTGAAGCCGGAGCTTTTCCCTGCAACTAGCAGTTAAATCTGGAAAGGTCTCCAGTCCATCACATGGCTCGATAGACGTGTACAGAAAGGAATGTGAACTAAAAATGCTTGCTATTATTTAGTTTAGTATTATTATTTTTTTACATTATCATTTATATGTGATTTTATGAGATTTTCCTAAGAGCAGAACTTGCTAAAAATGCTTTTATGGATGTTAAACATCCACAACATGGCACCTTCACGCCTCCATGTTCAGTCCATTCTGTTTACTGAATCATCAAAGCTCTGAATTAACTCTTGTGTCATTTTGCACCTTTCTTCAAACAATCACGTCTGTCTGGTGACCATCACAGTCACTGAATCTGGATCAAACACATTGCCAAGACATCAAGTTAACATGTTATAACAAAACTGTACACCAGCTGATGTCAGAAGTGTGTGGAGGGGAATTTCTTTCAGAAGTTGACAACCGCAGTTTGCGGGTTGCCATTGCAAACCGCCTGCACATCTCTCTTCTAGAGCTTCTCGTTTCTTTCTACTTACCATTTATGTTTTCCAAAAACGCCTGTCGGAAGAAAAATTAGCCAAAAACGTGAAAATGAGACAAGTTTTAATTCCGTGGATGAATCTTATCCAGCGATGACGATGCCACCGTTCCCACAGCAGCCTCCTCAGGCTGAAGGTTAATAGGAAAGGCTTGACCTAACAACATCCGGAAATGCCCTTCAGAATAAAATAATTTACATATCAAGAGGAGTAAAGGGTAAGATTCCTATTTTATGTTATAATATATAAGAAACAAATGGTTTTCTATCGTTATTATTTGACTTTCCTTAAAAGGGCACTTAAAAATTATGCAAACGTTTGAAGACAATAGTTTCTTTTTAATGAGTCAGAATTCATTGTAATCTTTTGAAGTGGTCTGAATAACATGCTCTCTCATACGCCTTTCTTTGTGTTGGTTGCTGCATGGTCACTCAAACTACGTGCAGTCCTTGCATCCAACTATTTTTAGATGAAGGTTAGGTTAAAGTTGAACACATGATAAAACCCTTCAGTTAATTCATTCAAGGTTTTGGAAAGGGGCGTATTAATTACACGTGAGTAAATATTTGCTTATCATCAACATTATACATCTTAACATTTGCCAGCTGGAATTATTTAAGTTAAAAATCATTTGCTTTTATTCTGAAGGGCATTCGGCTTTAGGGGATGTACAGTGTTGGCAAACTTCCTGGTGCTGATACTTCCGGTTCGTATTTGGTGTAAACACAACATACTCGGACACAAACACCCCCTTCGCTTTTTACTCAGAAATACTCTGACTAGTTGTTCCAAACGCTTCCATTTTACTGAGAAGTTAACTTTTTCCACTCTTTGCTATTTTTTCCGACAAGGTCCGCGCGGAGTGTCCACAAACTAACATAATCGAGCTAAGCTAAAGCATTAGCTGCGACCCCCGGAGAGAGGTGCATATCTCATGGTGGTCTCACGTCAATGGGGAACTGCCTGTTTTCGCAAGGTGCGGATGATCTGTCGCTCCTGAACGAGTCCGAAGGGGGCAGCCTGCCCGGAGAGCCGCCGCCGCCCTACCAGGTTAGCACAGCCCCCCTGGCGTCATGTTTGCCTTCAAGTTTAACTGCAGTTTATTTAGGATGATTATTTTTAAGTATTAATGCATAAGTTCCGCTAATGATTTTTTTGTTTATATATTTATATAATACCTGTTTTTATTCACTGACATGATGCAACAAGCAGATTTCTAACGAGCGCTAGATCCATGTAACCCAAATGCTAATTTATAAAGATGTAAAAAGAGACATGAACATGACATAACTGGTAGTTACGTCACATGACAAGAATAAAAATGGGTCAAGAGTAGTGTGTGTGTTTAAAAAAACCTGTGGTGTGTGTACGTGTTACAGGTAAGTGTGACAGATTACTTGTCTAATACCAAAGAAACTGAAAATGTGTGCAAGTCAGACTGAGTTTAGGAGAAATTATGCAACCACATAATCATTAAATAGACTTCATTAGATAAGTAGAGAAACTGTTTCAGTTTTTATGAGGTGTTGCAGGTGAAAGATCAACTTTGCAGGGTGAGGCCTTGGACTACTTTTTTCAATCTGAACCATAAATGTTAAGTCTGACTAATATCTGAACTGTTTACTTGCAGTTCCGCTTGGGTTAAAGTTATTCCTGTTTGCACCCTGAAGAAATGACCTAATCACCACATTTTTTCTTTCTTTCTTCTTAGTTCACTTTGTTTGCCATTTGCAGTAAAACATTGGAAAACAGTTGCACTCTGAGCATTTAACAGACACATCAAACCCAAATGGGAACATCCTAAAACGCATAAATACGAAAAAAAACCCCAATATAAACGCAGTATGAATAATGAGCTGCTGTAAAAGATGTAAATAAAACAATAAAGTGTGTGTTTGAGGTTATTTAAAGCGTTCAGGGTTCAGGGTCATGACCGTTTGTGGAAAAATACTTCTACTCTGGTGAGATACGGGGGCATTTAATGGTGCGATATCGTTTCTCTGAGGCAAGGAGGTGAAACATCTCTGTAGCAGGGTGGCCAAAGGGATCATTTATGATGTGTAAAGCTCTGTCGAGGCTTTAATCATTCTTAACCTTAGTCTAGCCTAATTTATCAGAAGGTGCTGTCTATATCAGATTTCCTTAAGAGAATCTCTGCCCCAGCTGCCCGACAGAGGCTGAGTCAGACTCACCGCGGTCTTGTGGACTCCAAGAATTCCCCGGGTCCATGGACAGAGTTACTGGCGCCCCGCATCAGCCTGACAAAGTCTCAGATGCTGAATTATTGCTCAAAAGTAAAGTTTATTAAAGAAAAAGCAAGTAGAAACAACTGGAGTAGACAGCCGAAAAGAACCGGGACCGGACTGCCCCCCTTACTCCAGCCAGTCTTTTTTAATCAGCCCACTTCCCTGCTGACGTCATGCCTTGCCACACACACACAGAGAGAACAACTCATCATGTCCAAACTTTTGGCAATAGCCACGTACTTTCCAAGATCCTGTGCAACTGCTGGTCTGATTAAAATGGATGGTTCCTGTTTTATTCCAGAACATTCTCCTGGTACATTCCGACCTGGGTCACTCCATAAACACTTTTCCCCACTACAGCTCCAGATTTGTAAATGTCCTCCAGCACTGGTAGCCTATTGTTGTGTGATCAGAGCGAATCCCTCTGTTTAAAGTTTTCTTTTCTTTCACAGTGAGATTACCAAACCACACAGTAACTAGCTGGTAAGGAGACTTTCAGTGCCACACCGGTAGATGTTAAAAAAAAAAAAAAAAGACACACTGACGAACCTTTTTAGCAAGGTTACTAGTGTTTGACTGCCAGCTCATTTGGAGAGTGACTCCCAAAAATGTACATTTATCAACAATATGTACCTCATATCATAGTTGACAATAGGCCTCTGCTCTGTGATTCATCATCTGAACTGATCAGATTTAGTGGACAAACAGTGAAAAGTGTTTTAATATGTATTTACTCTGGAGGTGAAGACCGCGATGTCCCTTCCCTGGTTATTTATCTAACAAAAAGTAGGCGTTTTGCTTGTCGTCTTCTGGGAGCAATCTGTGCGTCTGAACTCCTGATTCATTACAGAAAATCCTTTTCATCCAAACGACCTCATCTCTGACTGCTTATCTTTAGCTCTCTGTCAGTGTGTTGGTTTATATTAGACTTTACTGCATATAAATCACATTTCCTTCAGTTAATTTCATCTCAGCCACACATATCGATGTTTACAGTCACTTATATTTGATGCTATTCAGAAGAGCTTTTTTTTCCAGGCGTTTTACTTTTTTTTTTTACCTTTTTTACCTTTTTTCTCTTTAACAATCTTCCCGTTTTGTTACTGCTTTCTCCACATTTTAAGGTTTAAGGTTACTTTACTAATAACCATGTGTATATTTTCCAAGCAACTACTTCATTAAGTGATGAAGTACATTTACCACTGCAGCAGTTACATCTATATGTATGAAATAAATGAATACTTTGGGGAAATAACATAATCTTCTGGGATTAAAACCAGGATACAAACATAGAATATAAAAGCCAGCATGATAAATAGACAAATGTTACTGTTTTTTTAGCTCTAGTTTTGTCCTGCACTTTGGGATTAGCAGAGAATAACAAGCATCCTTAGAAAAGTACCTTTCAAGAAGATAATTCAGCTAAATATTTCTAAGTATTTTTTTTCATTTTAATTCCTTTTGCTGGTTTCATGTTTGTTATTTCATTCCAACAGTTTAAGTTATGTATTTTTACCCGGGGATGTTAACAACAGGGCTACTGGGAACATGACCAGATAGATGAAGATCTCCAGGAATTAGACAGTATCAGTCAGGCTTTATTACTAAAATGCAAAAATGTTTCACTGTTGAGCCCGTAAGTCCCACACTGAAAAATATGAATATGTCAGTGTAAAGATGGAAAAACGTTTATTAATCACTAAAAGCTCTTTATTTATTAGAGAAGATGATGTTAAAGTTTACCGAGCTAGTTGTAAGAGAGAATGAAGCTTTTAATTTATTTATTACAACTATTTAACCGGGAAAATCCTGGAGTATCCTGGCTCCAATAGTAGCTCCAAAGTTTCACTTTTGTCTTCAAAAAACCTGATATATTTACTACAAGTCCTCATCATCAGTGCTCATTAAAATGCCAATATGAAGTTAAATAATTTGTGAGGGTGCAAAACAGATCTTGATGTGTGCTGAGTTTACTTCTTGAAGATTTAAATAGCTGTACAGTCGATACCAAGCGTCTGTCGTGGACTTTACTGTTGTGTGTGCAACACAAATAGAAGCAAACGTGACATAAAATCAGTGTTATATGAAGTCTGGGATGTGTATGAAGCTAGTGGAAAGTGCAATCATTTAGCTGCAAAACAGCACTTTTTAAAAAAAAAAAAAAAAAGTTTTTAATACTAAAGTATTCCGAGTCAAACATTTGCTGTGGTTCTCAAACCGGAGCAAATATTCACATTAATCATTTCTGTGTCAGTACAACGTGGATCAAACCTCGCTTACTTCAAAGTTCATCTCCTTTTCTCTTCTTTCCCCTACTTTGTGTGGAGGTTATTAAAAGCAAATGCTGTTTAAGGGGTCGAGTTCTTAATATTTACCGTCAGATCTTGACTTTTGTGGACAATTTCTCTGTTACAGAAACTAAGTGGGAACATGAAGGGTGAACGATGGGCAGGCACACAGTAAACTGTGTCAGGATTAACCTTCTGTAAGGCTGTCCATGAGATGCGTTTTTGTGAAAGCAGATTAGACAACATATTTCCAGACCATGATATGTTCTGGGTTTGTCCCAGTCTAAATGGGTTTTGGTGTTTTTGATACACAGATCGGAGTTTTAAAGATCAAATTACAACGGTGCCCTCAGGACGCTGTGGTGTATACACACAAATCCTGCATTAGATGATCCATCCATCCATTTTTTATATCCTTTAATCCAACTCAGGGCTGCAGGGAATCTGGTGTCCATCCCAGCAGTTACCAGGCAACAGCAGGGTACTTCCTGGAAAGGTTGCTGGTTCATTGCAGGGACAATATATGATATTCTAAAAAGCAGAGCATCATTGTTTTTAGCTCTCTTCTGGCAAGCTGCAGAATATTTCCTGCTTGGAAACACCCAACACCAACAGTTTGTCTTGTTTAAGGATGTTATGCTTCTTTCTGAGTCTTGAGAAGGTGAAATGTGCTCTTAAATAAAGCTTCATAGAGAAAAAAAAACTACCTTCCAACAGCCAGGCTTTAATTTCCCCTCCTGCCGCCTTGTTTGTTCTGCTAATCTTTAAAATAACTTGAGTATTTATTGCAGGTCAGTTTCATATTCCTAGTTACATTTGGGATGCTTGATGTTTGGAACGAGGTCCTGCTCCAAGCGGAGGAGTTCAGGTCTCTCGCGGTCTTGTTCATGAGTGAGGGAAGGATGGAGCGTAAGATCGACGGGTAGATCGGTGCGTCTGCAGTAATGCGGACTCAGCGCCGTTCTGTCGTGGTGAAGAAGGAGCTGCGCCAGAAGACGAAGCTCTCGATTTACCGGTCGATCTTTGCTCCTCGCCTGTGATAACCAGCTGTGGGTAGTGACCGAAAAAACAAGATTAGTTTCCTCCGCAGGGTGGCTGGGCTCTTCCTTCCAGATAGGGTGAGAAACTGTGATCTAGGAAGGAATCAGAGTAGAGCCGCTGCTCTTCCACATGGAGAGGAGCAGACGAGGAGGCTCGGGCATCTGGTTAGGACGCCTGCTGGATGCCTCCCTGCCCCAGATAAGCAGCAGAAAATAGATGGATGTTTGATGTGTCTTAGCGCCACGATGGGATGATGGTAAATGATAAGGGTTTGATAAACATTTGAAAGTTTTTATTTTAAAACAATAAAAAAACAAAGTATTTTCCACATTCTCAGATGAATGTTTGGAGTGATATTTTCATATGAAAGTGCTGCCTTCAGATAGGTCACGTTTCGAAAAACGACACAGCTTACGGGTTATTGTGGTGACCGTGTTTATTTTCAGGAGCGGGTCCAGCCAGCGCCGGTGTTCCACCCCAACCCGGGACAAAGCCGGCTGGCCAGCCAACTGACTGAGGAGGAGCAGATCCGCATTGCTCAGCGCATCGGACTCATCCAGCACCTTCCCAGAGGCGTCTTCGATCCAGGCTCCGACCCCTCTGAGAAGAAACTTAAAGAGTGAGTCAAAAACAAAAAAAAATCTCTACACGTACGTACAAATAAAATAGTAAAAACAATCATTTCTTTGCTTTGTCTTTCCTCAAGGTGTGTGATCTGCATGATGGATTTTGAGTACGCTGATCCCATCCGGTTCTTACCCTGCCTGCACTTCTACCACGTGGACTGCATTGACTCCTGGCTGATGCGCTCCTTCACCTGCCCCTCCTGCATGGAGCCTGTAGATGCAGCCCTGCTGTCCACATATGAAACCAACTGAGAACCCCCCCCCACCCCCTCTCCTCCTCTACGTTGGCTGCTCCTGCATAATAGTAAATGCACCTTTTTAGCCAAAACTGTCCTCGAACATAGTCGAGGTCATGCTGATGTTTGCAGATTGTTTGGAAATGCAGACGGATGTTGGAAAAAACTTACTGCAGGGCTTCACGTGGGTCTGAGATGAATCTGTTTGGGTCGAATGCCGAATGTGCCAAATCAAATCAGATGAAGGAAAAACTGCAAATAGAATATTAGATGAAGAATGTTTCACTTCTGCTCGTCCTAATGTGTGAGGCAATGTGTGAAATTAGCTTCCGCTTTAGAGACATGATGTGCAATATGTTCCACGAGTGGAAGTTAGTCTTGTTCAGGAGGACATGTTTCATCAGAGCAGCAGATGAAACATGAAGTCGAATCAGGGTGTTAAACACTGGCGGGAGGTTTTCTAATACTGCTATGTCATCGTGCTCCATGATCCTTTTTAAATCCACAGCAAGACAAACATTTCAGCTTTTACTTTATTTTATTAGGGTTTGTTTGTAAAGCTGCTTTTTATAAATGTGACTTTTTTTTTTTCTTTTTTTTTTGTTATGTGTGAAAAATCAGCCTTTTGTGTCCTTTTCATTAATAAACATGCTGTGCAATCCCCCTTTATGAGCACCTTGGGCCCCCCTCCTCTGAAACTGTAGTGTTTGTTTTAGGTGGAGAAACGTTTCGGGTTTTTCTTTTAGTCTGATAGTTGGATTTATTTTGTGATGCTGAATGTTTAATGTCCAAACCAAGTGACTGTGTGTGTCATGGGGGGGGGGGGGGGGGGGAACAACCCCCCAAACTAGACGGGACTGTACCCTGACTGAATACTTGCAAACAAAAGTTCCCCAACTTTCCTCCTCCTTCCCCTCCCTCCCCCCCCCCCCCCCCCCCCCCCCCCCCCCCCCCTCCCTCCCCCCCCCCCCCCCCCCCCCCCCCCCCCCCCCACACTACTAAACTAGACGGGAATGTATCCTGAATGGATGCGTGACGATAAGAAGTTTCTAAATTTACTGTCCACTTCCAGTGCCTTTTTTTCACATCGATTATGCCAGTTCCTGTGAAGTACAATCATTTCTGATGTGACTTTTGTCTTTCTTTAGATGTCCTCTAGGAGGAGACAGATACCAGCACTGAACTTAAGCTGTTTTCACACATGAACCTTGGAGATTATCCGTTCGGTCTGGTTTTTCTCGCAGTTGCTGTTCACACATGAGATGTGCTCAAACAGCTGGGGATGTGAACCGCGGAGCGGGGGGGGGCGACATCTGTCTAGAGCTCATAGGAAGCAAGATGTCGTACCAAAATGAGGCTGTAGAAATCACTGTTCTCTTGTTGAGAAAAGCTGATGATCCTTTTTGTTGTGCTGATATAAATATTGGATGTGTTTTAACATATGCGCGATGGCGAGGAGGGATTGGAAAAGAGAGTGATTCTTCAGTCGCTCTGCTCTGGAAGATTTGCTGCTACGTTCACACGTTGTCTCGCCAGCTCAGTGGAAATTTTCCAACATGAAGCCCAGACGCGGCACCTTGCTGGAAGATCTCTGGACATGTGTGAAAACGGCTTATCGGACTGAAATGATGTCTGACGGCTGGTAACAATCAACAAGAACTGTGTCTTTTCATTCTAATCGTACTGTTGCACAAAGTTTTGGAAACTTGTGGAACCACAATAAAGGTGGATACCTAATCTAACAGCAGAGTGACGTTTTGTTTGAAACCATAGAGAACCAGTGGAGTATATTTACTGCGGGTTTGTTTCTGCAACTTGCAGGGATAGAATCGCAGGGATAGCATCGTTTTTTTACACTTATAGCCAGAAAGAGTGTGGCAGGACTGTACGCAGCTGATTCAACCAGAAACATCTGGAAATGGCTCTCTAGATGCTTGTTGGAAAGTTCTGCACAGGTCCAGTAATGACCCATTCATGTGAGTCAGGTGTGTTGCTGCATGGACAAATCTACTACCTGCAAGACGTCGGCCCTCAAGGACCACAGCTGGTGACCCCTGCTCTGATTTAGGGATCACCAACTCTGGTCCTTGAGATCTACCAAGCTGCAGGTTACCTCAGTACCTAGTTGTCTTTCAACCGGACAGTTGTGAGATCAATTCCAGGCTTCGCCTGACTACACGTGGAAGTGTCCTTGGGCAAGACACTGAATGCTAAGCTGCCCCCTGATGTGCCTATCGGGGTGGGAGTGTGTGTGAATGGGTGAATGTATACTACGTAGTTTAAAGTGCTTTGAGTAGCCAACATGACTGGAAAAGTGCTGTATAAGTACAAGTCAATTTACCATTACTGTCAATCTCCAATCTAATGAAATGATCTGGAATCCTTCACCAGAGGATGGTAGTCTGTCTATGCAGCCATTCCCCTGACAAGACACTGAACCGTTTAATGAATGGGATGAGAGATTCCATGAAACAAGATTAATTTCTAAAATAGATTCAATAGGTCACAATAAAACGTTCTATCTGCATGAAAACGTCCACAAGCAGAATATACGCTGATGCATCTTTTTGTTGCTGCAGGGAAGCAATAAAACCTGCAGGATGGTAGATCTCAGGCGACCCCTGCCGTAGAGAGGGAGCTTCAACCAGAGTCTTTCTGGGTTTTAACACGTTGATTAATCAGGGCGTGTATGAGGTGGAAAATAGTTCAAAATCTCAATCACAGCCTCAAAGAATCGTCTGTACCTCACATTTATCAGTAATCACGTCACTGTGTTGCTCTCCATCTATCTGGTCTGGTCTATCGCACTGGTCTGATTTTTTATTACTCAGAGTGAGATGACTGCAATGATGACAACAGTCGTATCTAAATGTATGTCATATTTACAGAATACAAAGTATTGATCCATCAAAACAATGTTTCCGTACAGAGAAACGTGTCCAACCCCCTGAAGCCCAACACAACCTGCTGCCAGAATGGAAGTTTTATTTAGTTCATATCTAGACCAAACAAGGAGAGCAAGGCTCTAAAGACAAAACATTTGGGTGCAAACTTTTGACACAATGTGGAAATTTTGCAACAGCAACCGAAAACATGGACCCCTATTTATATCTTTTACAAACTCAAAGAGATTAATAAATATTTTGTGAGTATTTGTACAAGGATACTAATCAGAAGGTTCCTATATGGGATATGACTAATGCTGTAAGTAGCCTACTGATCTGTCCAAGTTTTAAATATGAAGAGCACAAAATAACCTTGGTAGTAACGAAGCGCCAGCCTCCCTTGGAAAACACCTGAGTCTATGAGGAAGTGGCTAAGACTGCAGTTCCCCCCTCATCCTCTTGGGGTTCCATCATAGAGCAAATCTTGTTAGACTCTCATGTTAAAAAGTCCAATTTCACAGCAGAAAACATTTTTTTACAGTCAGCTACAAAAATGTTTTAGCTTTAATAGTTCACGTTCCTCTTCATGACAACTGCGAGGGGAGGATGAGTCATTTTGTAACTCATGTTACTTCATCTTTAAATTGAATCTTTTGATTGACAGGCATCCAATATCCACGGCAACCGGGCAGAGCGTAGCACAAACATAGTTTTTAGCTGGCTAATAGCGCACTTTAGCTTTAGCCCAGTTACCTCTGTTAGCTCCTATTAGACCCAAGTCAGCTCAGTTAGCTATTCGCTACACACAGCTCAGAGTTTAATAAACATCCGTAATCCACCCCCACGCTCACAACCCCCCTTTTTGCCCACTATTGGAGTTTCTGGTTCCGCCAGCTAGCATGACGCTGCCAAGATGGCGACAGTAGGAACCATCTAACAAGCTTCGCTTTTGCTCTTCAGAAACTTTCTGAGAGGCTCCATCAATCTTTATACAGTTTTTCTGTTAAAGCAGGTACCATGAAGGAAATATGCAACTGAACATACAAATAACACATAAAAAGATCAACATTTCCTTTAATAAAAGTTTTATTTACAAAATCGAATGTATTTACAATGTTTACAGTATTGCACGATTTTTTTTCAGTGACAGAGGAAACAGTTTACATGCATTCAGCTCACATGAGAGTTTTAATTAAACTGAACAATGTTATAAATGTGATATTTAAAAGATTAAAAACCTGTATCAAAAGTCCATCAAGCATCTTTTCAAAGTATCACTTTTATAAAACATAGATTCCCATGCTGACTGTAGCGAGAGCGACAAAGATTCCCAGCAGCATCCGGATCAGAGGCGAGCTGTTGGGAATTCCTGGGATCTGGAGTGTTTTGGCTGCATCTGGTTGGGAGTTTGTCACACAATCCTGCAGCTTGTTGTCGGTGACAAACAGCATCTTCTGCAGATCTTCAAAGACCTGTAAAAATAAAAATGAATGAGTGAAAATGTCTTTGCATGGCTGAGAACGTTTTGTGCATGCAGCTTCCTTCACAGTGACATTTACTCTCCCTGCTCCTCCTTCCCCTCCTCACCTGGATGTTTAACTCGAAGGCCCGGACGGCCTCCTCCAGCACGCCGTTCCTCTCCTCTTCTGTCAGCTCCACGCTGTTCATCCGGCTGCGGTACAGCTGCTTAAACAGGTTGGGGCTGGAAACGCCGGGGAAGGCAAAGAAGGACAGACCGTCTCCGCCTTTCAGCCCCATAGACTTCTGGGCGATTCGACCGAGAACTTGTCCTCCAGACAGGTCGCCAAGGTAACGGGTGTAAGCATGGGCGACTAGAAGTTCAGGGTTTTCTCTGCCAATCTGAAACATGCAAAGGGACAAATATTATTATCTTGTAGAATTTTAAACACACTATTTGTGTAAAATATGTCTAAAGAGGAAAAACGTACCTGTCGGAGTCTGTGGGAGTATCTTTTAGTTGCAGCAGGAACCACAATCTTTTCTCTCCAGTCCTGACTGTAGAAGAACTCCAGGTCCTTCTGGATGGACTCCAGCCTGGCCAGTTCAGCGGGGAAGTAAATGGGTGCGACACTGGGATGAGTGGAGTTCCTGTCCAGCTCTTCCTCCAAAGACAGGTAGATCTCATGCAGGGAGCACAAAAGCAGCTGCAGAAGAGAAGAAATGATGTTAGTAAGAACAGAAACATGGGACCACCTCAGCATTAGATTTGTCTGATTTATCACCTTATATTGTGGAAGTGACACCTTCCCACGCTGGAAGCTCAGCATCAGTTCTGTGTTTTCTGCTCGGATGTGACTCTCTTTTGTCACCTTTTTGATTTGTTCAGACAGATCCCTAAAAAACGAAGGAAATTCTATTAATACAGCCAATTATTTGAGCCATGATGTCAAAAGCTCCTGAAAGAGGATGTAGACATGACAAATCACTGCATCCGAACCTGTCAGACATCTGCTCTGCTGCTGTTTCTGTCTTCTTCTCGGTTTCCATGGCAGCTCTGTAAATGGTAACGCTCTCATTAATATCCTATCACAGAAAATAAATCCTCTTACAGCAGAGCAAGCTGCACTATAAAGACATTAGAAAAATAATACGACTTTAAAATTGTGACAAAAAGTTATGTTTTACTCACCAGTTGTGAAAAAGTCTCTCAGGTTTGGTAGTTTTGTCTTTGTTTTCTTTATTTTATCACTCAGGATGTCCAGAACGGTTTGAGCGCTTTCTGTTCTTGTGTCTTTTATACTTTGGTCTGACTGTCTCCTCCCCCAGCCTCCCAGTGAAAACAGGAACTCAAGAGTCACAAAGCCTCTGCTAAACATGACCTAGCAGCTTCAGCAGAAACAGAGGGAGGGACTGAGAGAAAACATGATGCAGCAACTTTGAGGAGAGCTTGGGAAAATGCTGTGGGAGGGACTGAGCATGGAAATGCTTTACTAATGCCTTGGAAAGCCGTGCATGGAGGTTGGACTGAGAGCTAAACATGACAGCGCAGTTTCAGACTCCAAAGTTAAACCGGATAAAGAGGAGGAGCTGGCTCCAAACATGACAAAGGGCTTTTCAGGCTGGAAGGAGGACGTGACTATTGGTAGCGAAGAGACAGTCATATGACTGAAAATATGCTTCTGTTAAAAGAATTAACAAGTTCAACCACTTTGTTAGGTCACTTTACTGCAAGTCTTCTGACTTTTACATTCATACAATCATTTATACACATTCACACATTTACTGTATATATTTATATATATTTAATTTTGTTTAGGATATTGTTGTTTTAACCAAAATCTGATGTACTGATTTAGTCAAACTCTTATATTCTGATACCGATATCATCCAATACTGATATATTTATAGTCCTCCATCCCCCCCTCTCTTTACAATATCATGTCAGAGAAATAAGACATAATCATTGCTTTGCAGCAGATTTAATGTCTGGAGACCACATGAAATAATTCCATATCAAAGACATGTGAATGAGACCACTTCCAAGCTCTGTATGCTGCTTGTGATGATGCGGTTTGATGATGTTACAGCCACAGGATTTATGCCCACTAGTTGTGCCAAACAAACAAAATATATGGAAAGCTTCATGCCATCTCTTCTATTTCACCATTTTGAGTTGGAGGAGACGTTGCTGAAGAGTTTAATATGCAACATGTAACTGTTGTGTAAAATTTAATAAAAAAAAGTCAATCTGTCACCGATAATTTTCTATATTTAATTTTAAAGCTGATATTGACCGATAATATCTGTTTATCGATGAAATTGAACATAGTAAGAGCTGTAGTGATCATTGCACTACTGTATGTGAAACCTTTTCCCCATAATGAACCGTTTGTTGAAAATCTCCTAAATGCAATAAAAAAAAATAAAAACAATGTCAGCGCTGTTTAATCAACAGTGTGCCTGTCAACTTGTGACCATTTCCTCCAACACAACAAACTGAGCATGAAAAAAGCATGTAGATTTGCTTTTGAGCCCAACTCTGCAAGAATCAAACATGCGTATACAAACCTGTAACCTGCTGTTATTGTTGACTCGTAGTTGTAGTTGCTTTTACAGTACTGTAAACTTTAATCTGATGTAAAATAAATAAAGTTAGTCTGAATTTACAGTGAATACAGTAATTCAGAAGTCCATTTCTCTGCATCACTTACTACACTGAACTACATTCGATCTATTTTATTGAGAGTGAACGGTCGGACCTGAACAAAGATGGAGAATAACTTTGTGTCTTTGGCTGTGCAGTAGATGATTCTCTTGTTTCGCTTTAGTTTTGGGACAGTAGAGAATGTAGACATCTAATTGACTATTTTTGTTGTTGATTTTTTTCCTTTGTTTTAGGTTTATGCATTTACAATAAACATTCCTGGTAAATACACATTGTTGGATGTTTTCTCTTAAATTAGTTCGTGCAGTCTAATAAATGCTCGGAGATGCTCGGAGTAGATGTTTGGATGCTGTGTTTATGTGGTTTTAATTTTTTAATTTGTGTTTTGAGAAAGTTTCAAGTAATGTGTAATTGTGAAAAACTGTGGGCATGTTTTGTTTTGTCTGGTTAAAATTCATAATGTGCTGTTCTGAGTTGTACTAGTGAGCTATTGAGGACAATGTGATTATATCTCTGTGAGATTATCTCAAGAGAAAATGGGTCATGTAGCTACTATAACAACAAGCCATTCTACCAATGAAGGTGAAAAAAGGATCGAATACAACATGAGGAAAATCCAAATCCAGGAGCTGATAGAGTGTGATAGTGGAATAAAAATCTCATAAATGTAGTGATTGTGTACGTTTATCTTTGTGTCAGGATGTAACATAAATTGCTTAGACACAAATAGAATAAATATTTGATGATTCATCTCTCATTCATTTGGGTTACCCTACACATTTAGTGTTTTACAACTAATTTATGTAAAAATAATTACTTATTTTTAACATAGTGTTTGTAATTGTATATA
>JBAMHX010000005.1:4865172-4880983 GCA_037177515.1 Pseudomugil tenellus
CGTGTACGGTAGAAAGTGGGTGTGTAGGGGGGGGACGTGTATGGTAGAAAGTAGGTGTGTAGGGGTGGGACATGTGTTAAATCACAGCTGCTGGAGCTAAACGTGACTCAGCACAACAAGGGTGGGAGGGGGGAGTGTGTAAACGTGACACAGCAAGTTTTAAACAAAAACTATCCGATGCCGTTTGTGAAAGACAGCGAGTTCACCGTGAGCTTTTAAAGCAAAATAAATAAATAAATAAAAGTGAAGTTTTGATCATCTCATGATGTTTGCTGTTCTGCTTTAACTAGACGTGACCGATACATGATGGCGGAACAGAAGAACACAGATGACGTCAGATGTCGAACTGAAAACTTTATTTACATCGTTATTTGTCTGAAAATTCATACTTGTATTAAAAGAAGTCCCTCTTGATTTATTCTGCATACCTATAGGGACTAAAGTTGGACTTTTGAGGCAGCTAAGTAAGTAAAAAATCCGCCAGGCTGGTTTTAATGTTTGTGTCGCGAGCTTCGTGTCATGTTTGCACTGCATGTCAAATCACGAGAATGAAGGCGAAAAGAACATAAGTTAATTATTCACTTGTCCCGGTGAGTGTCACGCTTTTCATGGGTTTCTCTTGGTTAAACTCATCTTTTTTTCTTTTTTTTTTTTTTTTTTTTTATAGATATCATCGCATCAGTATCTCATTTAAAGTTGTCTTATTGATGGTGAACACATCAGGTCCATGCTGACCCATAGTGACCAGAACCATTGTCCCTATTAATGCAATTTATAGATGGATGAAGCAGACACCCAGAGAGGAGAAGAAAGTTTGCATGAAGACTTCCTAATGGATGGAGAGGAGCTGGATGATGAGGAATGTGGTACCGACACGCTTCCCCAGGTGCACTGACTTTTACTCAAACGCAGATTTGACACTAGATTTAATTATCCACATGCCCTGATACAATCTCCAAACTTTTGTGATAGACCTGCAACTCTTGTAGTATTTTCTGTTTAATTTTTGTTGATGGTAGAACTGTTCTTACTGATTCTTACTTTTACAACACGGTTAGGGTTTAGCATCTCATAAATGATCATAAATGTGGTTTAAACATTTGCTGCACAGGTTGACAGATTAGATCCAAGTCAGGATTCAGGATTTGGTTCCCCTACATCAGCTATTTTTTTATGAATTGGCTGATATCTGTGAAGCGCCTTCAGACAACATTGTCATTAAATGGCGCTGTACAAATAAAGCTCAATTTAATTGAATTGTTGGCTTAAGGAGAACATTGTTTTGGGTAAAATATTGATACATGGTGTTTCTGAAACTGAGATTTCTTTGATTCAGTATTTTCATCAACTCTTTCAGGAACCAAATGGCTCCTTCAACAACAGGATACATCATACTGGTATGGCTGTGCAGACAATAATTGGATATCTTTGTTAAATATGCAGCTTATTCCAAAACTAATCATATGTTTTATTCTGCCGAAAGCTGTCTGTGCTCAGATATAAAATAAATTCTTTTAAAGGAGCAGACTTGCTCATCATACTGTTCACATAAGAACAAGATAATGTCCAACATAAGTCATTGAGACGTTGACATTTAAACCTTGTGGAAAATCAGGAAAATTCGGGTCCTTGAGAGCTACTATCCTGCAGCTTTTAGATGCAACACATCCCCACACACCTGAATCAAATAAATGTCTCATTGCCAGGTCAATGCAGAGCTGAATGAGGATGAGGGATTTGCATATTTAATTCAGCTGTGTTGGCGAGAAGTTGCATCTAAGACGGAAGTAGATCTCGAGTATAACCAGCAGTGTTGCTGGCTTTTGTGTCAATAGAGTCTTCAGACTGAAGGAATTACCACAGCACCATTTGACTTAAATAGCTTTTATTCATGATATTATATCAGTTTAGCATGAAATGTTTTACATTTTAATATAGATTTCACCCCAGTTTAAATATCCTCAACATTCTGTGAGTTTCGTGATTTATTCTGTGTTAAAAACAATCTCAAAATAACTTATATAATATATTGCTATATACTGTCTCAACCAGTAATAGTAACAACTCAAAGTGTTTATTGTAGAAAATATATGATTTTTTTTCTGTTTTATAGCATCAGATGCTTTTCAAAGTGATCCTGAAATGCATTGGACGGAGTCCTTGGGTTTGTTCCCTGCATATCCACATGACAGGTGGACAACAAGTGAAGAGGTGAGATGATTCACATCAAGTATGTTTAAGGTTTAACTTAAGTTTGAACATCAAACTATTAAAATTAAATATTAAACTTTCTGTTACTTTATAACTTTGCTGTTTGAATTCCTCTTCAGGAGAACCAAGACGACTTGTTGCATTCCTGTTGTCCAGCAGGGGGCAGCAGAGATCAGGTAATCGTGATGACTATGAAAGTATATTTTTCATTTTAATTTGAGTCATCACATATTTTTCCGTCTTTTTGTTCCCATCAGAGAAGTCCGAGTCCTATGTTGGAGTACTGGGCGTGTCCTGAAAACCAGCACAATGTGGAAGTCAGTCTAATAAAGACACCCGTCAGCCCCGCTGTCCCTCCACGAGTAGACATGCCTCATCTGTCTGTCTCCATTCCTGGTTTAGTCCGAGCCGTTGCTTGTCCTGAGGTGTCTAACTTTACTTCCTACACCAGCCGTCCCTGTGGTTGTTTGTGTGGTTTAACCAGTTCAGGTTGGGATGCTCTGAGTTCCACATCCAGGAGTCCCAGTTCATCGAAGCAGGATCCAATGAGTGCTGCAGCTCACCTACACCTCCTCGGGGAGTCCTTGTCTCTGATTGGACATCATCTTAAGGAGACCGATGTGAGTTAAAAACGAAATCTGAATTTCAGCAAATGGCAAATCCACGTTCGGCTTTTCCGATACGCATGAGCTGCTTTTAAAGTCCCACAGGCCCAAACGGCCCAGTAATCACTCCTCCAGCTTAATGGCATCCTTCACTGCTGGTGAACCGGTACTGGAACCGGGTCGCTCTTGTACTGGAACCGGGTCTTTGTTGTGGACAATCCACAATGAGCACCAAAGTCAAACAACGAAACCACATTCAGATTCAGATTGGGGGGGTTGTTCCCACCAGTAACCGGGCCCGGCTCCGTATGACGGCACCGGGCCCGGCTCCATAAGACGGCACCAGTAACCTGTGTTATGGCTACGGAAATCTGGATTCAATGTTTTCTTCATAGGGATTCATCTGAACATCCAGTCCGGTTCCGAGCCTACAGACCCATTTGCCCTGCTGGACCTCACATGGGCATAAAGACTCCTACAGCATAGCTCGTATAATTTTTGGGTGGTGCAAACCCCTCCACCCGGTGAGGTTATGTGTCACGGCACCGTTTGGCCCATTATCCCCACACCAACCTGTTATTATCATTATTAAACAAACTAAATGCAAAATGGGACTAAAAAAGCTCTGAACTTCTGAGCAGCTGACATCTTTTAACAAACATAAATGTGGAAATATTCTGCTTTTTAGTCCCAAACAGTGAAGCCATTGTTGCAGCTTGTTGTTGTCGAACAGAACCTGTGTGTCTCTGTGCTCCTGCAGAAAACGGTGTGTGTGTCAAGTAGCTTCTCTCTACTGTTGGACTCCCTGCTGTGTGCTCTGACGCCGCTGATGTGCCTTACCACTCAGATACCTGAACTGACAAGCTGCAATGAACACACACTGGTAAGCAATGCAGCCAGACAACTATGGTCTCACACACACACACCCTGCACTTTCCACGCTCTTATTTGTTCATGGATCCACAAAAGTGAAACAATTGTGCTTTAAGTATGTGTGTTAAGAGGAAAACTTCCTGTGTATTTCCCTTTTTAAGGCTTCCACTTTGGAAAACATTGCTTATGTGATGCCTGGGCTATAAGTGAAGATTGAAGATCCCACTGGTTGAACATAATCATACATCCATAAATACTTTATCTTGTGTTTTTGGACAATTAAATATCTGATCCACCTCTGATTTACATATTAACTTCTCTGCTTTTGTCACATGACTCAATGTATTCACACACAATGACACAAAGATCTCTTGTGGGACACATTAAAACTTGGATGTTCATATAATTTAGTACAAAAAACCCAAACAAACAATATAGATGTTTAACTTGAATATTTGTTTATACATAACCACTGATGATTAACACTAAAGCCTCTACATCAACCATAAAGTCACATGATTTCATTATTTAGCATTTTATCCAGTTTATAGCTGTAAAACACTTGATGTCACGTAGTATATAATCAGTGAAAGTTGTTATAATTTTAGTAAATCATCACAAATAGCTTCTGTAATTGATGCATTTCGCAACCTGGAAGTCCAAATGGTCAGTCACAGGTTTTCTAACAGTGAAAGTTTCTGGTTCAGCCTTTTTAGAAAAGAGGGATTATATTTGATTTATTGTCTGTATGTTGTAAACATGTCGTGTTTCCTGTGACGTTCCCTCACTCCCTCCTGGACACACAGTTTACTGGCTTCTCTCCGTCTTGCCTTCGAACCCCGACGGGTTTGACGTTCCGACACATAATGGGTGCGGCAGTGTAAAAAAAACTGGAGTGATTCACGTGTGTTGCTGGGTTTACCTCCTCCACCTCATCTTGGAATGCATAGAAACCTATTCTGTACACACACACACACAGGTTTAGGTGTGTGTATATGGTCAAAGCTGGGAGTGGTTTGATGGGTTAAACCGTGTCAGTGTGAACCTCACCTGAGCAGCTACGTTTCATTTGTTGACTGGGAACCAGCCGACACTGGATGGGAGACAAGATTTAGGTTCCGACTCAACAAACTGAGAAATTACATGAACACGAGTAAGTACATGTACTCTTTGTGAATAAAATACTTTTACTGCAGATAGAGTTCATGATTTCAGCATTGAGGCAATAAATGTTCCAGATACTTTTGTATACTTATAAGATGAAGATATTTATCTTCTCGGTGAGTAATAGTTTAATTCCTATTTGAAGAGTCACTTTTGTGTTTGGCTTGTTAATGAAAGTCTGTACTGTTAGTGTACTGGCTCATACTGATCTCGTTTTTGCAGGTATTTTCACACGATTGTATTATGTGACTGCATATCAGGCTAAATATAAATCTAGGTAGAAAGTAGCTCGACTGGACAGACAAGGTGCATTTTATCAAATGTTCTGAGATCTAAAGGAAGATAATTTCCAGTGAAATGAAAACACCAACAAGCTGAGGCATTACCATCAGCTATTCTCTCATTCCTATACTCTGTTTTCACTTGGACATTGTTCATCACTAATCACTTCAGCAGATGACAGAAGTGTTTTTAAAAACTCCTTTCACCTCCCTTTTCTCTGCGTAAGTAATGAGTGAACATCTCCGCGACTCCTCGCCCTCTGACCTGAGGCTAGTTCTTCTGGGAAACATCGGATGTGGGAAGTCCTCATCGGCGAACACAATCCTGGGTCATCGGTCTCCTGACTCTTCTGATGACTCTAAGAGCTGTCAGGTGCGACGAGGCTTCAGTCATGGCAGGAACGTAACCATTGTAGAGGCTCCAAGGTGGTACTGGAGTGGTGGAAAGATGGAAGAAAGTGTCAGAAAGGAGACGGAGAGGGCTATGACGCTGATTGCACCAGGCCCCCATGCTCTTCTGCTGCTTGTGCCCGTTGGCCAGTTCACAGAGGTGAGCGGTTGTTTCAAGTGAATCTTCCCTTCATGATTTTTAGATAAGAAAAAACAAAATACTTTTAAAGAATCAAACTACAGTTAAACATTTAAGTACTAAACAATGCAGAATGATGAATGCGATCTTCACACAAAGTAATAAAACCAAGTCATGCATGTTAAAATAAAACAAGCCTTCACTCACAAACAGGTAACATAGGAATTTAAAAACACTCTCATCATGCTTTCTTTCATAGTCATACACACCCACACACACACACGCATACACACACCAGATCCAGACAGATAAAATGGTAATGGCCAACCAACCAGACATAGTGATCATAGATAAGCAGCAGAGGAAGGCTGTAGTGATCGATATATCCCTCCCCAATGATGGAAATATCAGGAAAAAGGAACATGAGAAACTGGAGAAGCACCAAGGCCTCAAAGAAGAACTGGAGAAGGCCTGGAAGGTGAAAGCCACACTAGTACCCGTAGTTATCGGAGCACTGGGGGCTGTGTCCCCCACACTGGAGAAATGGCTCCAACAGATACCTGGGGCTCCATCCAGAAAAGCGCTGTCCTAAGATATTGAGTAGGACCCTCAAACTCCCAGGACTCTGGTAGAGTACCCGAGCTTGAGATGAACAACCACCTGCTCTACCCAGGGATGGGAAGGGGGGTGAGGGAGGAGTTTTTTTTTTTTTCCTATAATTTCAAATCAACCACCTAGCATGAAGATGAAGCAGGCCGGGGTCCACCCCTCAGTCATTTGGCTGCAGGCTGTTGGACCTCCTGCCACCCAGACAAGGACAATTACCATGGCAACTACCCCCAGATCGAGCAGGCAGAGCCCCCAGTGTGAAGGACCGCCATAAGAAATACTGGAGTTAAAACAAAAATTATACAACCTTGAGAAGCAATAAGAGCAAATAATAGCAACAATTCTTAAAAAAAACATAAAGAACTTTATGAATTAATGTGCTTAAAAAAAAGGATTAAAATAACAAGCATGTAAAAAAGCATTTTATTTGTTTTCCCATTTTGTCATGGTTTAGTAGGGCTCATTTATTTCAGTGAAGAGAAAAGAGAAAAAGGTACATATGTGACAAACAAGTGGTTATTATTATTAATAATAATAATACTAATAATAATACTTTCTTAATCCCAGGAGGGAAATGATTACTGTACATATTAAACAGGAGTTAATAAGATGAGAGAAAAGGAAAATAAGTTCTAACAAAGAGGAATAAAAACGATTTTTGACCTTTTTCTTCTCAGATGGAGGGTCGTGTCCCTGCACAGTTGGAAGAGATATTTGGTAAGGAGGTATTGGATCACACCATGGTGCTGCTGACCTGTGGAGACTACTTGATGAGAAGAACAGTGGAGGTACAAGAAAGGGTGGGCTCTGGGTTGTCAGTTAGTCGCCTATTTGTGAAGGAGACAAATGAAGCTAGTGTACCATCAATAAAGCTTACTGCTACTCGCATGCAATACAAAAAAGGAGAACACTGAATTGTTTTCACACAGATGTACCTGCAGAGCGAACAACAGGGCCTGAGGCAGATGATTGAATGTTGTGGGGGAAGGTTCCATGTTTTAAACAATCGCCAGCAGCAGGACAACGAGCAGGTACTCGAGCTCCTGCAGAAGGTGAGCAGTTGGAGCGTCATTAAGAGCTGTTAAATATGCAAGGCATTTTCCCAGGAATGCAAATCTTCATAGACAAACTCCCATCACCTGCAGTCAGGACAGGTTACAACCACATGGTAGCACAGTTGCTCTGCAAAATGTGCATAAAAATCTGTAACAACCTGATCATTGCAGTAGCTGCCACAGAATCCTTTTGAGAACTTTGTAGTGATCAAACATGCCGACCATGATTGAAGATAACTCCTGGAGAACTTCTGGGACATTGAAGCTGCTACATTATTGCATTGCATAATTTTCTGTAGTCTGTATTTCATTACAATAAGCTGATTTTATGTCCTTTGCACCTTCACATTCAGCAAAAAACAACCAAACAAATGAAAAAACCTCTGAAATTAAAAGTATACATTAAGAGTAAATGCTCAAACATCTTTGCACTATTTAAATTGAATAAAATTCTACTATGGAGCATGAAAGGAAATCACAAATCTAAAAATCCTTAAAAACCACTTTATGCACTTACACTGAAAGATTTTTGTCGCATATTTCTCATTTTCAAAGCCATGCTTCATCTGCTTTTAGCTTATCTATAGATGTACATCCTTGAAAAATGAGATAAAAGGCATAAAATATGCTGTTTAAACCATTTGAATCCTCTATAGTTGCTCATTCAGATTGAAATGGGAGGCATGTACAGTTTATGCAGCTGCAGAGCCTTTTTATTGAGCTGCAACGTGACATTCCCAAAGTTTTGGTGTTATTATTATAAGAAAGGGTGTTTTAATATTGGATTTATACCGACATCCATTATACTCATTTTGTCCAATTCTCAATATCCGATACTGATATCAACAAATAACAATATATTTTGATCAGCCTTGAGATGCCATGACTGAGTGGTTGATTAAGTGATGCATCAAATGGGTCATAAATGTAACTGAAAACTATTAAAAACTTAAATAAGGAGAATAAAGTGGTTTTTGGTGAAATTGGTTCCCCTTTGTGACAAACCATCTATATATCTAAAATCAGCCCCTCTCACAGAGAAAACAATATTTGTGTTGTGCGTTAAAAATAGCAACCTGTTTCCACATAAATCTCTTTGCATTTTTTGCGTATTTTTTCACATTGGCATCAGACTTTTTTTTTTTTTTTTTTTTTTTTTTTTTTTTAAGATTACCAGTATCAGACTGATACGTGATACTGGTGTCTGTGCATTTCTAGTATTAAAGCAACTGGAAACTTAAAAAGCACCAGGTGTGTTTTATCACATAGAACAAAGGGAAACGTTATAGTTTACACTATTTTTATCTGTAGTTCTCAGGAATACCACACTTTTGTATATACTACTATGTGCACATTTTGTGATTCTCATAAAACTGTTATTTACTGCCTATATAACATAAATTGAAGAAATTCGTACCAACAACAACTCAAATGTACTTTTCTTTCCAATGACTGCAGTTAAAGTTATGTCTTTCTCAACAGGTGGACAGTATGGTGCGGAAGAAAGGAGCGTACGTTATGAAAACAAAGCAGGAGAAAGACCTGCAGACACAAGAACATGTGAAAAGTTACAGAGAAGAAGAGGAGCAGAGAAGAAAGATGGAAGCTTCATGGAGAGTCTCTGAGACGGATATGCTTGATGGAGGAGCGGAGTCCGTAAACTTCTTGGAGAGTATGGATGGAGGAGAGGAAACCGAGACAAGAGTCGAAACGCAAATGTTTAACGGGCTTCATGCAGCTCCAGAAGGACCGGATTCAGAAGAAAGTGGCCACATAGAGTCAAACAAAGGTAAATGTGGATCTGTACCAAACCTGTCCATCTCAGTGTAAACAAGAATAATTTCAGACCAGAGTTTTCTGACAAAGCGGAGTTAAACCCTCCATGTATCCAGATGCAGAGAGGTTCAAAGTTAATCAGAAAGGTTAAGCTGTCATCCATGCGTGATGAAAACGGTCTCCTTCCTGTTTCTTCTCAGCAGATGCAGCCAAACACACACAAATGTTAGAGGCGTTGTCTCCAAACACCATCTCTGCATGTAAGTGACTGGTCCTCACCTCTCTGATGCTGAGTGGCACTTTTTTCCATCTGCATTTCCACCTTTCTGACCACCATGTTCCCGATGACTTGCAGTTCGCCACAGAATCCACAGCTTAGAGGACAAAACGGCCGAAGCATCTTCTTCCCCCTCGCTTCATTCACCCGTCTCCCTCCCCTCCTCCCACTCCGTAACCTTTGCCACCGCTCCTTCATCATTCTCTCCTTCCAGCCTTTCCACCTTATCCTCTCCTTTGCCCTCAAACTCTCCGGAGCTTCGTCTGGTGTTGCTCGGGCGATCCAGAGCAGGGAAGAGTGCAGCTGGCAACAGCATCCTGGGCCAGGAGGAGTTCGAATCCCATTCAGAGAGCCTCGCAGGAATCACTCAGAAGTGTGAGAAAAAGAAGGCACTAGTAGAAGGAAGGAAGGTTAGTGTCCATAGATGATCAAATGTAATGGGATTGCTTTACAGACATGGAAAAGTTTTCCAATATTTTTCACCATCTCTGCATCTGGGATCATAAAATGTCAGATTTCCCCCGCAATGATCTAAGTGTCGTCCCCTCTCTCCTGCAGGTAGCAGTAGTCGACACTCCTGATTGGTTTAACTCAGAGCTGAGTCCCGATGACGTTCGAGCCCAGATCTCCTCCTGCGTAGCTTTTTCCAGTCCCGGCCCTCACTCCTTCCTCTTCTGCGTCCCATTAGATCAACCTGCAAAGATCGAGCTACAGGCTCTTGAGGCCCTGGAAGCAGTTTTTGGCCCAGAAGCAGTCCAAAGATACACCATCGTCCTCTTTACCCACGTAGATAAACTGAGGGAGAGCGGGAAATTAGGAGACAGTGTGGAGGGATACATTGCCAGTCAGAGGCAGGATTTGGTTAAGCTTGTAGAGGAATGTGGGGACAGGTTTCACGTTATGGAGAGGGGGAGAGATTGGAGGGTGAAGAGGAGTGTGGCGGAGCTGCTAGATAAGGTGGAGCAGACGGTGAAGGAGGCTGGAGGGCAGTGTTATTCTTGTCATGCTTTTCAGGAGGTAGAGAGCCGAGTGAAGGAGAGGCAGGTGGAGATTGCAAAGAAGAGGCTGCCTGAGCAAGGAGGAGTTAGAGATGCTAGGAGGCTCAGCTCTGAGAAGCACATGCTCCATTCAGGCATGCAGCCTGTGACTGAGGAAGAAGAGGTCGTGATGGAAGAGGATGAGAAAACAAGAGATGAGGCAGAGATGAGTGTAAGCACCACAAATATTCAGAGTCTTCCTCCTATCACACCTTACACCATGTCCCCGTCACTCCTCCATTCCATTATGGAGAAAATGAGCTCCAATACGAAGAATTTATCCAAACTGTTGGCAGATAGCTCGGTGTGGGTCGGAGAGGGAGCAAAGGCGGTGAAGAGTAGTCCGGTGTGGGGAACAGTCGGCAGTGGCGCGCAGAATATCCACAAGATGGTGGTGGACAGTTCAATGTGGCAGAAGATGGGAACTACTGCTGGTCAGGTGTCCAAAGCGGTGGGAGATCGGGTTCCCAAGGTAGTGGTGGATGGTTCTGCGTGGGTGGGATCTGGCGCAAAAGCAGTGGCAGCTAGTCCGATGTGGGAGAAAGTGGGTTCAGGGGCCAAATCGGGGGCCAAGCTAGTGGCAAACGGTTCCATGCATGTTGGAGCCGGTGCAAAGTATTTGGCTCAGAGTCCTGTGTGGGAGAGGGTGGGCTCCGGGGCCAAACCGGGGGCCAAAATGGTGACTGAGAGCTCAGTGTGGGAGAAAGCTGGAGCTTCTGCTAAGAAGGTGCCAATAGTGGTGATTGTGGGAGCGCTGCTGGGGCTGGTGCTTGGTCTGTTGTTGTGGGGGCTGGTTGGTGGAGCTGCTGGGGCAGCAGCTGGATCTGCTGTGTCCGAAGTGGGCAGAAGAAAACTCAGCAAATCCACATCAGAGAAGACAAATGAAAGTAGGAAAATGTTGAACAGTGTTAACTCCGTGATAAAAGGAAGAGAAAAAACTGAATAAGTGTGTCAACGTCAAATAGAAAACACATTTATATATATGTGTGTAAATATGTACTAATGCATAAATCTCTCTCTATATATATATGTTTATTCATATAGCACCTCAAGATAAAATCACATAGTGCTTTAACAATGAACATAAAACATATATTAGTTTTACTTGTGTGTTAATGTATAAATGATATAAAATGTTAGTTTGCAGTATGTTGCATTTGCAATGTTTTTGCTTTTTAAATAAGCTAAATTTAACTAAACAGAACGTTTTAAACTTAAATGATAAAGTCCAAACTGAGGAAAATGGGAGACAGAGCCTTCCAGGCAGTAGCACCACGGATGTGGAATGCTCTACTGGCCAACTTGAGGGCCTTACAAACTGTGGACTCCTTTTAAAAAACTGCTGAAAACATTCCTATTTAATAAATCTTATCAGTAGTTTTAGACGGGCTCCTTTTAAGTGCTGTTTTAAATTGCACTGTTTTTATTTGCTTTTATCTATTTTTACTTTGTAGCACTTTGAGATCTGTTTTTACAAATGTAAAGTGCATTACAAATAAGATTTATTATTATTAAGTATGTTATTGGTGGTATAGTGTGGTCCTGTACGCTGCTAGCAGTCAAATTCAAACATTAACTAACTTTGTGTGAATTAATAATTAACTTTTTTTGTAATCTGAAGTGTATGAAAACAAGGGGGGGGGGCAGTTTGTTCCTTTCAGCTTCATTAAAACACAACAGCTTTGTTTCTGATCTAACAAGTGTGGTAAAGTTGCAAAACTTTTATTAAACCTTTCACTGTTTCCCTGTGAATGTTTTTGGTTGTGCGATAACTTGTCAGCTGACTCGAGCCAGAAACACAAACCTTCCTGCGGTTGGAGCTACAGGTTAGTTTGGACTACACAGAAGAAAAACACCTTGCTTTGGGGTTGGAGGGGACGGGGTGGAGGCCCCTTTATCTCTGAACCCCAGACTAGTGAGTAAGACCCATCTTGGCCCCCTTTATCTTGGAGAAATAGGGCCAACACCCCAGTTGCTACAATCAGTGTTTTAAAGTTTCTATTATTTTAACTCAACTGTGTGAATATTAATTTACACAAATGGAAAGGAAAGAGCAGCCTGGCAGAAGCACCAGAACCCAGCAACACCATGAACACACACTTCTAACCTGCACGTTTTATTCAACAGTAAATCATGTGGGAAGAACAGTTGCGTGAACTTTGTGACTCTGGTCTGACACAACAGAGGATTAAAGTGGGGAGGTGTCCGGCCAGGTTGGCACGGCAGAGCGGCAGATGCAGCCATGGCAGTGTTGTGAAAGCAGCTCTTCCTGTTGTATGATCCTGAAACTGGGTGTTCATGGCTTCCCAGAACATCCTGATGGCTGTTTCTGTTTTTTTATTTTCCACCCCTCCTTTCTTCCAAACATTGATCGAACACGCATGCATACAGCGCCACCGCCCCTCCTTCAGGAAACTCGTTGGCCATCAATGAGACAGCAGTAACTGTAGCCGTTTCCTGCCCACTTGATAGAGCTGAATACGCATGCTGCATTATGGCAGCTGCAACATTACCCCCCCCAACCCCTCCAGCAGTCTTTCGCTTTCCTCCACCGTGCTGAATGCCATCTTTAACCACATCCCACATCCATCCTGACCTTCCTCAAACCCAACCACACACCCCAACATATAAAAAAACAACCTGCTGTCACATAAATCACACCCGCCATGTGGAGAATCCACTTTGCTGCAAAAACAGTCTGTCACAGTTTCAAATCCATATTGTCATTTTTTGCTTCTGATTTCTCCTCCTTTTCGCTGCTTTGACTGTCCTCAGGCTCATTTTCCAGCAGGCCTCCAGGAAGTGGGGGATGTTCAGGACTCTCTGTAAAGAAAACATGTTTGCATGTTCATGATAATCTATAGCTGTAGAGCGGGAGAACAAACAGCTTGTGTTCAATGTAGTTCAATGCAAGAATCACATCTTCTTTTAAAAGAATCTGCTCTAGGAGGAGAAGCTGCATTCAGCTTCTATGCTCCACATGTCTGGAAAAAACTCCCAGAAAGCCTCAGATCAGCTGAAACACTCAGTTTATTTAAATCAGATTAACAACCCTCCTGTTCTCAGCTGCATTTCAATAAGTTTTTAAAAAAAATTAAATTACCTTAAGCTTTTATGTTGTGTAATCTTAAATTAATCATGACTTTAATCATTTTTAATTGTCATTTTCTTTTTTATTTCTTTCTTGCTATATTATTTAATGCTCTTTAAAGCACTTTGAATTACCCTGTGTTGAATTGTGCTATACAAATAAATTTGCCTTGCCTAAGAGAGCAGAGCATGAAACACTTGCTACTAGCTTAAAGAGTGCAAACTAACGCTGTGAAAAAGCGTGAAAAAGTGGATATCTTTGCAAGCTGTAATCTAAGAATGTCATACCTACCACTATGAAATAATGGGACAGCTTGGGCTCACCAGTATGTCATGGTGTGATGTTATTATTTTTTTTGTTAAATGTGAAGAATAAAATCATGTAGAAAAAAATACTCTTTAATGTTGTAAAATGGGAACGAATGAAGAGAAAGCTTGATGCCTTTTTCTTCGACTACATGCATTTGAAATAAATAGGCACACCTATTTGTTGTGTTGCATCCCGCACATCTATGTTCTTTAGATTTTCAAATGAAGTATAAATATAGGAACAGATCCACTAAATATCTTGGTGCCTATTGTATAATTAAACACAGTTCAGAGGTTAGTGGTATTCCACTCCTGTTTCCGCCAGTATTAACTTGAGGATGTTGATCACTCACCACTGTCCATCATATAGTCTTGAGTCTGTTCTGCATCATTGATGCTTGAGGTTTCAGCATCAGTAGCAGCGGTGGAACTGTGGACATCCTGGACTCTGCATATATACACATTTAGTTTATAAATTAAAATAATTATTAAGCTTTAACCCAGTCTGGTCCTTGCCAAAATATTAAGACTATAAATGCAATTTTGTTTTCTAATGTGAAGTTACGCTGTGTGACATATGAGGTTGAAAATAGTCAACATGTTTAGACCAGTAGTTAATTAAAATATTATAGAAATATTATTATATTTCCAGTTAAACATTATTTATGTGGTGTTTGTGGCCTACCTTTCCTTTGGTGGCTTCTGAGAGCCTCCAAGCTGCTCTTGCACAGCAGGTACAGGGTTGGGATACTCCGGTGTGGGGTGTCCATTCACAAAATGCTGCATGAAAAATAAAAATAAACAAGTTTAAGGCGCTCATTATATCTAATATTTTCTTATTAGGACGATATGTTAACTTAAACTAACGAAGCAAAGCCTTAATGTTTGGGCGCTTCCTGCACTGAAACCAGGCAACATTGGTTAGCTGTTGACTTAAAACATTAATTTAGCTAACTTAGCAAATTAACAAGCTAAACTTAGATGTTAAGCTTATGGTATGGACACCCGAGTAATATATAATATTCGCCATAGTAACTTTAATTTTGATATTCAGTTTTGTGAACGTTCTAGAAACAATACAGCTAGCTAGTTAGCCTACTAGCTTATTCTTACCTTGGAGCACACGTATGTATGCTTGTTTATTTTGGAGACATTTAGCTGTAAGTGAGGCCGTCCACACTGTTTAATCCATTGTAGACACCGCTGCATTTGTGTTTTAGGCTTTGGGAAGGGAAAGAACTGGACTCCCCCAGATACACTTTTGGGGTACCGAGTGTCCGATTTACACACTCCATACGCACATCGCTTCACCATGTTGGAAGTCCGCAGTTTGGTGATACTTCTTCCTCTTCTTCCGTAAGGTTTTATGGTGGTTGGCAGTCTCCAAATCAATCAATTACACAGTGGATACCATTAAGGCTTGCTTAGCCTTAGATATTGATGGAATATGTTTTCATAGCAACGGTTGGTAGGATGTATGATTGGTCAAAGGCCGTTCCGGGGGCGGAGTTTGCAAAAGTTTAATATTCAAGGAGCCTTTCTTGGCATCACAACACTTACATGTTTTGTTGATCTACCTTTAAACTATTAGTGATTTTTAGGACTTATTATTAAAAAAATACAAGCAAAAAACACGCAGAAGGGTTTTTGTTCTTCGTCTTACCTCATCAGAGTTGTGTTAACTTAATGATACAATAATAATAATAATAATAATAATAATAATAATAATAATAATAATAATAATAATAATAATAGATACCCCCAGAGGGAAATTCAAGTTTCCAGTACAGTCAAAACAGAAGAGATAATGACTATTGTCTAAGTGCTGCCAGCATAAACTGTATGAATCCACATTTTACTTCTGCATAGTAAAACTACATAATGGTGACGTTATATTGAATATGTATCGGGATTAATAAAGTATCTATAATAATAATAATAATAATAATAATAATAATAATAATAATAATAATAATAATAATAATAATAATAATA
>JBAMHX010000005.1:4889151-4899255 GCA_037177515.1 Pseudomugil tenellus
CACACCCATACATCCATCCATCCATCCATACACACACACACACACACACCCATCCATCCATCCATCCATCCATACACACACACACACCCATCCATCCATCCATCCATCCATACACAAACATACACACACACACACACACACACTGGATGAGAGAACCCGGAGAGCCCTCTGGGTCAAATTTGACCGCTTTGGGCTTTAAAGAATCACAATAACAAACACTGTTGATATAAACTATTTTATGTTCAGGAATATAATCAGTCAACCTCACCGGGTACCTTCTTAACAATGTTTTTATTTCCTTCTTGTTGAATATTAGAGCTAGATGTTACATTTGATCCTTGGGTTCCCCAGGGTTAAATGTGTCTGTTCCTCCACCACATGAAGCATGCAAACATAATCAGGGCTGTGTGGGTGCTAATGTTGATCTGTTTTGTTCTTACACTCACAGTCAGTGATCTCCATCTCAAAGTGTGACGACGGCCTCCTCTTGATGCGGTTGGTGTTAATGACGCCATAGTTTGCTCCTGAGGGACCCAGGTAAGAACTAGAGGTAAAAAAACAGCAGCGTGTTTAACATACAGTTATAAATAAGATTGAGCTGAATGTAAAAAAAAAAAAAACTACTAGAGGTGCTACAGGAGAAAGCAGTTGGTAGCATGATTCAAGCTGCTAATGATGGCAGGATTATTATTGCTGTGTTGACTGATATTTTCTGTTTCAACCAAACAACATGAGCTTCGGAGTAACTGATTCCATTCTAAAGAAGGGATGAGATAGAATTTTGCTTCCTGATACTGATTATGATAGCAAACTGTCATCATATCCGCTTCCACTTTGTAACGTAGTGGTTATTTTGTGGAAAAGATGAGCGATTGGAAAGCTTTGATGAGGCTGCAAATAAGCATCTTTATTCCTGAGGAAGCGAGGTAGCTCTTCGACCTCAAAACATGCTTGAAGTGGCTAAATTTAATCAAAACAGAGTGTTTACTTTAAAAAAGATCTCTTTAGGTTTTTGGCACATACATATAGAAAGGGTTTGAATTTTTCTTTCTGGTTTGATAAAGTTGCCACTGAAAGGCTTTTTTCAACAGCAGTACACATCATTGTCATGTCACACTGCAGTGCAGGCACCTTTAATTGATGTGAATTCATGAAATGTCAATAAAAGTTTTACAATAACCAGAAACGTCTCATAATCGATGATAAGGGCTTGATCCCTTTGCTGAACATGTGACGCACCTGGTGTGTCTTTTGACTGTGTAGAGCTTAAGCAGCTTTATTCTTTTTGAATTATTTTCTTCACTTTAAATGTAATTTGAAGATTATCTAACTGATAAAAAATATTTTCCCAGCTACGTCATTTAATTGGATGATGGCCGAATTATCTGCTGATGTGATAGTTTCCAGTCTCAGGTTTAGAATGAGATAAAATGTAAAATAAGAGGACACTATATTTCTTTTTTTTTTATCAGTTCAGTCATGACCTTTTCATGTAAAAAAGGTATTATGTGTAATAAAAACTGATCTGCTTGATTTAAAAACATTTTAAGATAAAAATTAATCTAAATCTCACCTGGTGAGGAAGGGGTGTGCAGGCAGGTATTGCTGAGTCAACAGACTCAAAGGTGAAGAAGATGAGGGTCCTCCAGGAAGCCCAGATAATCCAGAAGCTCCAGTGCTGACCAAAGGCAAACAGGTCTGCTGACTGCGCCGAATGTCCCCGTGTGGACCGTGTATGAGGTTGGGGATTGGGTGGAGGGCCGTCAAAGGGGTGTTGGGGAGCGGGAGAGGGGGCTTGCTGTGGCCGAGGCTTATGACCGGAATGTGGGGAGGAAGAGGTGAGGAGGAAGAAGGAGGGAAAGTTTTGGTGGAAGATGGAGGTGGTAAAGGGCACGGGGAAGTTTTGGCTGGTGCTGGGAGGAGTGGAGGTGGAGAGGAGAGAGTTGGTGAGCCATTTGTTGTGCCGATGCTTTTTGACTCATGCAGTATTTCCTCCTCCTCCTCCTCTTCCTCCATCTCCGCGACAGCAACCTCAGGTGCAGCAGTTGAATCCGCTCGGTGATTGGTCAGCATCGTCGTCAGGCTGACGGGAGACTGCGCCGATGCGACAGCAGGGACATCGGTGTGCCCAGTTACAGGGCTGCTGGTGGCATCCGAAGATGCTGGAGCCTTGCTCTGCAGGTGCTGCTCTGCGGACACACAGGAAGGGGAGGAGACGGAAGATGACGAGGAGGGGGGGCGAGATAGGTCCTGAGGTGAGGCAGGTGAGGCACTGCGTTTCAGCTTCTCCATCATGGTGGTGAAGTCCCCGGAGCAAACCTTGTCACCGTTGAGCTGTCGTTCCTCTTGGCTGGCCAGCGTGTCCCGTCTCTGTCCTATTTTTAGTCACGACTGAGAAAAGCGAATGAGCTCATGTCTCCCGTCTGCAGCTGGGCCTTCCGTGCTCTTCACTTTTCCTTGTTACACTTAGCAACTTTTCTATTCCTTTTTTTAAGCTGTTCTGCTCTTTTTCTCATTAAATAATCAACCTTAATTCTTTTAAATTAATAAGTAATTTTGTGGGTCTTTGAAGGAGCAACAGCTGCTGAGCCAGATGTTCAGTTTTTTTAAATGTATTTATCTTAATATTACAAATCATAAAAGCATCTCTGGAAGCTCTGCAGCCTGAGCAGGACGTGCCACTACATCATTGTTAAATAAATGTTCAGTCTCCCTTAAACTTATAATTTGAAGCAGTTTTTTGTGACAGCAAAACAAACGTAAATCCTCACATGAGCATCGCAGGAGATCCCAGCTCTCCCAGACCCGAGTGGATGGCTACTCCTGTGTTGTTGACTCGGCTCCAGCGTGCAGCAGAGGCGGCTCTCATGTTTTCATGTGATCTGGGTGTCTGTATTTTTCCTCACTGTACATCCTGAGTGGCAAATTTTAGGTTTTGAATGAGTCTCTCAGGGTTTGTCTTTATGAAGCTGTGTGTTGGCGTGTACTTTGAGGATGTGACTCAAAATCCTTTTAAGGGTCCAAAATGCCCTTTATCCTTGAAGACTGGATTGGAATCAAAGGGCTGTTGAACAAAAAGAAATAAAAAACAATATGCTGAAGATACAGAATATATTTAGTGCATGTTCAGAGGAGGTTAAATCTTAAAACAGTTGAGTTTTTTCAGTGGAAAATGTTCAGATCAGATAAATAAAGACAATTGTTTAACAATTAAGCTTTGATATGGTAAAAAAAAAAAACCATACTAGACTTATATGAAATTAGTACATTTTTCTCTTTTTTAAGTACAAATAGAAAAATTCTGTGAACTGGAAAGTGGAAGGCTCTGATGATTTCTCAGGTTTCGCAATGGCTTTTGTTCCTGTTTTGTCTTTTCTGGTCATCATGACTTTATTTCGGACAGTTCCGTCTTTCACCATCATGTCGGGACGACACACGCAGGTTGGCGTAAACAACAGGGTTTTTGTGCTGAACATAATGTAAAGACATGTTTTTTAAAAACAAGCTTTAGACCAGCAGTGCTGATCTAGACGTTTGGATAAATATCTGAGATCCACCTTCCGCTGCACAAACCTTTTGGATGATTTGTTTTTTTGTATTACAAAGGAAGTAAGCATTGCTTTATGCATTAAAAATAAAATATGATCATTTTCTGCAAATATTTTTATTGCATAAAGGTTTGACATGAATCCTTCTTATTGCAGAACCAGCTCAGGTTATTGACACGCATGCTGAGCCAAATACAGATTTTGCTATTCAAGTTGGCTGATTTTTATTAAAAAAAAAAAATTAGTGAATGCCCATCAAGCATTTAATATTAAAACATATAATTTATTTTTAAAAATAAAATTTATCTCAATATCTTCACATAAAAATATCTTAATTCTTTATTTAGATGAAAATAGTTGATACTGTTATTAAATGATATTGAATTTCAAGAGAAATGCTACATTAAACTGAAACTTGCATAGATTGTCTGTATTATAATTATTTTAAATAAAGATTAAAAGCAGTCAATCTTGTAAAAACAAATAAATTAAAGTTGTAAATGTAAAACATAAGGTATCTTAAATACTCACTTACACTTCATGACATCCACAATGTGACACGTCCGACTGTCATGCAACATCTCTCAGAGTTCAAGTGATCTGTGAACGCACATGTTGCATATGCGCAGCATTTAATGTCGCCTCCTTCCTCCTTCAGGTCACTCGCCCTGCTCGCACCACTGTCTGTCAGTGTCTGAGACCAGAGCTGGAGCCAAACTGCCGGATGAAGCTCAAAAGAATCCTAACGACACGAAATCCTTCAGACATGAGAAATAGTCTCTTTTTTCTTTTTAGATACATAAACAAATAAACAAACAAGATGTTACAACAAGGCCAGAACTGAAAATGACATATTTGATGTTGGGAAGTTACTCCTTTGAAAGAAGATTCATCCAAAGCGTGGAGATAGATGGTGTAGGTCTCTGCTGTCCACCCCCCCACCTTGTCCATATATCATCGTCACCTCTCTGTCTCCGTCTTTCACTGCTCTGTCTTTCCCAGTCCTCCTCCTTCGCCAAGAAGACACAATGCTCTAGTTGGTTGCCAGAGTTCTGGTTCTGGCAAATGAGAAGTGGGAGAGAGAACCATGTTGCAAGGAGAGTTTTCCGCTCCCTGCTGGACAAGAGGATGTGCTCGTACAATGTGGTGGCTGCTGATAAGAGCCTCAAAAGCTGCCTGCGGTCTGTAGATAAGGAACCCTCACCACCCCTCCTCTACCCCCAACAGCAACACACACACACATGCACAGACACTCACACAAACACAGTGCTAGACCAGTCAGTCCCAGACTTTGAAGGGTTTTGGACTGTTTCCATGCAAATATGTGCCATTGCGCTTACATCACAATGTATAAACAGACGATGCAGAAAGATATACAGTGCATGCGCAGGAGTAAACGATCATCTGCTGTATTAGCTGTCTTTAAAATGCCTGCTTTTATCACTTAGATCCAAATTACCAGTGGCATTGACAGAACTAGTGAAGGGTCTATTAATTAACTGTAGTATTTTTCTGTGCATATGTTGATTGTAGACACCTAAAAAATAAATCTAGAACAAGGCCTATGCCTAAAGCGATGGCTAGGGGTATATCCCCAAACGCCCCCAATCCTCCTATTCCCCAATCCTCGAATAGACACAATACAATAATATAAAGCCGCACATGTTCAATCACAAAGCTCCACCTGGTGATGAACCTTTAAAGCAGCCCGGTATGACATCAGGATAGGATGCATCCAGAGGTCATGACCTTTTATTTGCACTTAATTTGAGGTCAATGAGACAAATAGTTCCAGAGATATAACCAAAAATCAGAGCTTTTTGAATAAAACGCAACCTGGTGGGACAACCATAAATCCAAATATTGTGAAATTCGATACAGATCGTCCTCTTGGGGACCTAAACAGGTGTACTGAGTATTGAAGTTAAATTGTAAATTGTTCCAGAGAGATAGGCAAAAATCTGATTTTTAATGCATAAAGTGCCACTTGGCTGGAAAACCATGAATCCCAAAATGGAGAAATTCGATCCATGTTCGTCTTCTTGGGCATCAAAATCCAGTTGTAAAAATAGTTTGAGCTATTGCGCTCACATGAAGGCTATCCGGCAGCAGACGCGACGGCGGTGGTTGGGGCGAAACCATAATATCCCTGGCCTTCCGCATTTCGGGATATACTGAGTATTTTAGATTTTTGACAGTAAACTGGTAGATTTACACACTTTCTATGTCATCCCTGGTATTTTTCCTATAAACCAGATAAATGCAGTATTATTTTTTAATAAGAAACACGCTGTAAAATTCTGAATGTGATTATGATCTTCAGATATTCCTGCATTACAATAATAAAAGTAGTTTTCACTCAGTGCATTAATTCAGATTTTTGTCTTTGGTTCCTGTTGTGACGTCAGAACACACCCGTGTCTCTAATGACCGGCACACAAGTTGTCATCATGTTAACTTTCCTCTCCAACAGCTCTGAACGACCTTCCTTCCTTTGATCCATCGCTCCCTCGTAATCCTCAGTGTTCATCCATTCATACTTCCCAATCCGTCCCTCTCTGTGTGTCTCACCCTCAGGGTCAGAATCTCTTTTACATTCCCTCTGTCATTTCCTCTTCAGACAGACTGAAACACAAACATTTTAAAAGATTTTACAGTTACCTGACCCTCAAGGTCCTGGGAAAGAAAGGGGCTCGCTTAGTAATAAATCTGTCATCACCCTCATTATCATCATCATCATCATTATTATTATTGTGTTTTTTCCTGCCTTGGTCACCTTTGCTGTCATCGTCATTATAAACCGTATTGGCTATTGGATTTGTTGAATCAGAGTGCAGACCGCATCATCTATTAGCTGTCACACTTTTTTGCGTCTGACAGCTGCAGTTCTGGTTGATCACTCTCTGTGTGCAAGAATAACGCCGGAGTGGCATCGTTGCACTTGCAGATGCAGCGTAAATTTGCCTGCAACATATAAAAAAAACTACCTGAGGGACAGACAGAAATCCTTTGGGATCAGCCTTTCCTGTACTTTAACTTATATTATCTTCATTATAGCTGAAAGTAACTTCATCTAACACCACTTTCTGGTTCTGGTCCCATAAAAATGTTCATTTCGTGTCAGTTCTTAGGTTTGTTCAGAATGAAGTATAACTTAAATGGAAAGACACATCGCAGCAGGGATCTTTTTAATTCATGTGTGAATTGTGATACACAGAAATAAACAAAGAATTAACTCGTAGAATATTTGTTTATTCGTGATCTTTTCTGTTGGTTATGATGTCGGGATCCAGATGCCACTAAGATAAAATCAGTTATATACATGTAAAAAAATACAACCTTAATCTGTGCTGTGTCTTCAGGAACTATAGCTGAACAACTGAACAATCTAAAAGTTTCCTTAGTTTGTGTTTGTGTGTGTGTGTGTGTGTGTGTGAGTGTTCTGGATCACTGCGGTTTACTGTTTTTATCTGTTAACTTTGTCTTAATGCTTTGGATGTTGTTAATTTGAACTTTAGCTTTAATTATTGCATAATTGATGCTAAGTCTAGTCAATAACTGCATAGGATGCTATACAGCTTCTTCTGGTAAATCTGCTCAGAGCCTGTGAGCATCGAATCAGTTTACATGTTGGGTTTCCCCTTCTGAGGGTAAAACCCTGCCGTCTCAGACAATCAGGTTTCTCAGGAACAGACAGAAGATGGATTGTTGACTTTCTCATTTAGGCCCAGTTTGAAGGCTCAGACTGTAAATGGGGAATAATAATAGAAACAAACGATAACAGACAGCTTCCGTTTCTCTCCTGAGTGAGGAAGAAATCAAGAGAGGATTGTTTTAATCTCAGAGCGGTGCTGTGACGCCCTCCTCCCGGCTACCTTAAAATAGGATTATTGACGGGGGGACTTAGAGCAAAGTGTTTTGGCTGTGTGTGCTCCTGCAGAAATATCGATTCCCTTACATGATCAGTAAGTTGTGAAAAAAAAAAATACAGTGTTGAGACTCATAGAAACCAGCAACACAACACAAACTGCTTTGTGAAATGAAACTAAATCAGTTTGGTTGTGTGAGTCGGTGCTGCTGCGGCATATGATGGAGTCATCACCATGGAAACCATATAAACTCCAGAGATAAGAATGCATTTGAAACGCAAGCTAGTTTTGCTCACATCTATTGAATTAATTTGGGCATAATATGAAAAAGATGCCAGTAAGATGACAGGTAGTTCTTGCTCCTTTCGGTCTGAGACTCTGCAATTTCGCTACTGTCAAGTATGTCACAAAATCTTGGTGACCACAAAGACCATTAATGTGAATGTTTTTTTCCTTTCCCTTAGATGGTAAGCTGTATTTGTAATGAGGGAATATTTTAAACTGAGGAGGAAATGCCAGATGGGGAGATGTTGAAACCCTGCAAACATTAGTCAACACGTGCTATCAGTCAAATAAGATGAAAGCTGTTGAAGCGATCCTTAAAGGATCAGATGTTCGTAAATCAGACTCACATATGTGTGTTTTTTCTATCTCCCACCCATCCATGTGTATCGTCCACTGCATGCTTAAGGCAGCTATCATGCAGAAATACTTTTTATATGGACATTTTTCAGGTAAGGCAAACTGGACATCGAAATAATTGAGAAAACACCATGTTTGGGGTTTTATATTGATAAAAAGAAGTATTGTAGCACACAACAATCATCACACGTACACAATCTGAGCTCAGGGTCTTTAAGAACTCAATGACCATAAAGTGAGGACATGAGTATGCACAAGAAAGCACATACACACTCCCTAAATTGGGCTCCATGGCCACATTTCCTCCATGTCGTGTAAACACTATTGTGTGCCTGGCGATAGGGATCACTGGAACTTAATTGTTTGAGGCAATATTCACAGTAAATTTTGTGGAGAAAGTGACAAACAATGTTGCGACCACTGGCTCGGACAGACGCTCGCTCTCCTCGGCTGCGACAGATGTCAGCTCCTGTTTATTTTTCCTGAGTGTCCTGGCGTACGGCCATCCAGCTACAGCATGGACAGCTAGAAGAGTCTTGCTTCACACTGAGACGCAGGCTGAAGGATGAGGATGGTTTTAAGCCTCGAGCCTGAAAACAGAGGCGAGGTCCAAAAATCCCCACCTGTCGTTATGAACCCGACAGTAACATGGACTCAGTCTCACTTTGTCACTCAGTGTCGCTGAGAATAATGAATAAAGCTTTTAGATACTACATTTATTCATTAAGTTTAACAAACATGATCAACATCAGTATGAAACATAGGTCTGCAGGTCTGCTTGATGCCCTATTTTTTTCCACAATGCATTATGGGATATGTTACATGGAATAGTTGTACTACATGCTTTCTGCACAGCAATACAGGCAATATGAAATCTTTTTATGTGTTCAGACAACACTATGAAATGCCTCCCTTCACATATTGCTGTAGGTTGTGAAGTGAGTAACATCCATAGTGTGAATTTACTTTGTAAAGACTTGGAGTCTGATTAAAGCTAATTAAATAGGACAAATGCAGTACACACTTCAGGGAATGTGGTTAAAACAATTGCATTTGAAGCAAATAGGTTTATTTAAACTGTTTAAATGTCAGTGTGACTACAGAAAGAAGACAAACATTCATACACTGCAAAAACTAAGATCTAAGTAAGATTAAATATCTCAAATCAAGGACACATATGCTTATTTTTTTAAATGTAAGATAATTATACTTACTTAGGTGGTTTTTTTAAGATTTTTTTTTTAACTTGTTTTAGGAATTCTTGACAGGTTAATGTTCCTTGAAATAAGATAAATTATCTGCTGACAGAACAAGAAATTTTATCTTATTTCAAGGAAAATTAACCTCATTTTTGAAGTTTTTTTTCTTGTCTTTTTAAAGCCAGTTTTTGTAGTGTACTCGCACTTGGACACCTGATATTTAATTCGTTGTGCGTATTTAAGCTGTAGAGGAAGCTGTAGCCCCCATCGATAAGCCATGCAGGCACAGTGCAGCTTTGGATCCAGATTTTTCATGCTGCGGTGCCACAGTGTTTGACACTGCACCACTATGGAGTTGCTATAAGAGTCTGTAGATGGAAATGTTGATAAAGTTGGACTTACATGATTTGCTTTGCATGCTCAGTCCCTCGTAAAATATAAAAAAAACAGCCTTCACAAAGCCTCAAGCTGAAAAAAATGTTTCATTCTGAGGGATTTTATTTGCAAGTCAACTGAGAGACCTGAGGAAAAAAAAAGCTACTGAATAAATGATGCAGGTGGCAAATTTACATAGCTATTCTGTTGTCTGTTACCTTCAACAGCAATTATGCAACTTTATGACTCAACATGCACGAAGCATTTTCATTTTCAGACTTGTAGACTTAAAACGCTGACAAGCAGTGAAACTTCAGTTTGTTGCTTTTTAACTTCTCTGTCTGGAGCTGCAACAGGTTTGAAATGATACACAGTACAAGTCAAAGTTTGGACACAGTCTGATGGTAATCCAGCACCTGTATTGAGACTTTGCAGACACTCCTTAAAAAAAAAAAACAACTATATATATAT
>JBAMHX010000005.1:4947342-4959541 GCA_037177515.1 Pseudomugil tenellus
GCGGGGAGTTCCCTGGAAAAAGGTAAAAAAAAAAAAAAAAAAACCCCTAAAGGTTTTTTTGTGGGGGCAAGATAAAATAAAGGAAGGACGTGGGAAAAAAAAAAAGTTTCCAGGGGGTTAAGGAAGCCCCCCCCCCCCCCCCCCCCCATATTTGTATAATGGGACAGTAAATGGTGAAGCTTTGGACATGAAGGCATACGGATGGAAATTACACAGATTTCAAATGAGAAAAATCAGCTCAATTTATTTATCTTGCTCTGCTGACTTGGCTGAGTTTTAAATAACGGGAAGAATTTAAAATAACAGAAGCACAAAGGAAATCTGATTCCTTGTGCTGCCACAGCATTCTTGTCATTTTAGAAACTTATAAAAGCTTCCACATGCAGTCCCACAGTTTCAGAGTCAGAAAAGGGTTGAAGATTTTCACTGATTTTCACTGCCAAAGGACTGAGTGCAGTGGCCCACAGGGAATTCATTGAGCCCGTGGGTGGGGGGGTGAGCAAAAAGAGGTGTTTGAGAAAAGAGCTGAGGCAAAGAGGAGGAAGAGGGGGATTTGCAAATGAAAAAAAATGATTGGGAAAGAGAAGATGAAACAGCGGACTGTACGGCTCCTAACTCTTGATAGGGAAACATGCCTTATGTCCAGCTGAGTTCACACACATGCACATGCAAATGCATATACCTACAAAGTCCAATCCCATCCTCAGTTATCCCATCCAAGCATCCCAAACTGGACTAATCCCACAGAATCTTTTGTTTGTGGTCTTTCTGCCCACAGCCGTTGTGTGGAAATGAAACCCATGCTGCTAAAAGATGCTCTGATGATGCAGAACTTTGGCTTCCACCAATCATCTAACGGCTGCAGGGATTTTACTGACCAAACACGAGCGTAGAGATGGAAGAACTGTAGAGAGTAAAGAGGAAGAGAGGTAAAAAAAAACACAACATGAGGGATTATGGACAACCCTTGTTAGACTTGTTATTCTTTTTTCTCAACTTGAAGCAACATTTCTTTCTTTGTCTGTGAGTATCATTAATTTTTCCTACTCAGCTCCCCTGACATGCTCCTGACATCCTACGTCTGGGGTCGGACAAAGGTCCCAGATGACAAGTCCCAGAGGGAATGTCGTAGGCAGAAAAGGAAACTTGGGAAATCCATCCCCATTGGCTCTTTTTTTCCCATAGCGCGTTAAAATACCTTTGTCTCTATCAATACCTTTCAATGCATTAGTAAACATGGCAAAATAGACTCTACAGAATGTTAAAGAAGTAACAAAAATAAAGATTCACAGCCACCCTTCACTCAGCCTCACCGGTCATAGGATGGTCCTTAAGGGACTCATTTGAGACCAGTATGCTGCTGAGTCGCTCATATAGTTCCGTTAACAGCCAGCCATATCATTCACTGAGAAAACTAAAATACCCTTCCTCCTGAAAATCACCCTGACAAATCACCAAAACAAGACATGGAGCTGAAACTCGCAGTGACTTGCTGATCTTTTTGGTCCCACGGTGCTGATTGCCACTGACACACAATTGCATGGTCATAGTTGTGTGTGTGGGAAGTCGCTTGTTTTGTTTCAAACAATTCCCATGAAGCAAGAAACTAGTTTTCCACAGAGTTTGATACAATCATAAAAGCATACTGTAACTTCTAGCTGCATGTCCCAACATGTCAGCAAAGCTGCATTACGATAATGAGATATTCATAAGAATTTTTTTTTTTTCTGCTGTGTGTGTGTTTGCAGAGTAGCTCAGAATTAGACTATTTTCTAAACTAGTTCAAGGAAATCTTTGAGGACTTACACTTCTTGGCTTTTCGAACAGCAGCAGAAAACTTTAATAAAAAGTAAATAACTTAATGAAGCTGTTTTTGTCTGTTTGCATATCCTTGTTTGGCTGGTCGGGATAGAATAGGTGGGGTGCGGATATGATCTGAAAACTGTAATCTCATTGTGTTCCTCAATGTCACCTTACCTGAGAGGTGGAGGATTAGCTGGCTAACAATACTATTAAATCCTTAACTACATAACATCCAACGTCTCTGTTTTTTTCAATCTAGAAAACGGCATTACACAGTACTAGAAAAGCCACTCAAACTTACTTTTTTAACAGAAATCACCAAGAATTTGTTCACAAACCCAGCAATAAATTATTTCTATACATCCAGACTTTCAATTCAGCACCACTGTATGCAGAAGAATTATGGATAATATCGTGATATGTGTCCGGGTAGCAAGCGTCAGGATAGTTAGCAGCACTCGAGACTGAGGAGAGCTTCTCTAGGGGACGTTTGGATTGCATCCAATTGGCTTTATTTTCTCCTGATAACAAGCTTTGGATTACTTATCCAGATGCTTGGTGTTGTCAGAAAGAGGAAATCTCATCAGAGGAATAACTTGTCTATTTTCAGGGAACAAAGGAAAGAAAACTGAGAACACATCCAAACATACGCTTATTAATCTAGTGTTTTCTGGAAAATGTGGCATACAAAGATGCTGCATAAACAATTTTATATGACGTCACATGCAAATCTTCATTAACGTCTGGTGTCTCTGGAATCGAGAAGTGCATCTGATCAAACTGGGAAATTGCCTGTGGGACTCATCAGTCATCAATTCGAGTCATCTCTTTCAAATCGAGCCAAATGACAATCATCCCACTGCTGATAGAAAAAACCTCTGATCTCTGATTTACCAAAATCTTAAACACAGATTTCTCTGGAAGTAAGCCACACTATAATTTTATTTTCCCACTAAAGTTAGCCTATGATTACATAATAATGTTTTCATTAAAAGAAAATTTTTCAGTCCTCTTTGAGCGTTAGTTTGGTCTATAACCCTAACTAGATAGGATAGTGGTTGCATAAAAACAGGAGGGGTCAAATGTGGCTTTGAAAGAATTTACCCCAATCCCCCTTTGGGTATGCTTTTGAATGCACATGCCTATACGTGTCATAAAAGTGTGTAGGCCGGTGTAATTATTCTGCTTCTGCGATTGCTCAAGGGGCTAAAGTTCACATTGTGAAAGTCGGAAAATTCTGTACGTGCACTTTTTAAAAAGCAAAAAGTGATAGTAAGAAACTGGCTGAAGCAGCCAGCTGCTTTTCATCTGTGTAGAGTCTGCCGATGTGCTCACATTTACTGAAATCTGTGTCGAACTTGAACTGCAGCACGCTGAAACAGAACCTGGCTGCTGCTGCTGCTTCTGACCTGACATCGACTTGCTTGCAATGGAACAAGCAGCTTGGGTATGCGGTTTCGGGAGGAGAAACCAGAGACTGACACGTACATGTGGAATCTCAGAAACCGAGGAAGACATTTAGTTTCTGCACTTAAAGTTCTCAACAACGCATAATTGTCTGCAGGGCTTGAATGACATCATAGCAGCGACTTTCACCATCGGCGTGACTGAAAGAGGATGATAGTCTCAGGTCATACGTGAAGCTTTATTCCCAACATTATAAGCTGACGAATCTGTAATAGGTGGTGTAATCAAGTAGTAACCACAAGGAGTTCTTTGATTTAAGTTTGTTTTCATTGGCATCCATCTAAATCTGTCTCCTTTAGTATAACTTAACTTTCCAGGGATTTTAGGTGTAAAAAATTGCATTTACGTGATAAGAGTGCTGCTCATTTGGTAAAACGTCCTTTCAAAACTTGACAAATCTGCTTGAATAGGAAAGAATCCAAGATAATGTATGCATCTCTACACCAATCAGATGGCAGAAAGCCAAAAGTATCAGCAAGAGCAGATGTAAGACATATGTGGAACTTGGCATATGCTGTAAAAGATTTACACTTTATGATTTGTGTTAAACAGAAACATGATTCTGTTAACATGCCTGAACAGAAAATCAATCCATCCTGCAATCTCTGTTTTAATGTTGACCCCAAAACAAAGTATCTGTTTTTACTTTATAGCCTCATAAAACATACTAACAATCCTTTTATAGTTTAATATATTAAGCTGTTCATTGTATTGCCAGGAGGCAGATGAGAAGATTACTTAGACATTGTTTTAATGTCTCCTTCAAGATGTTATCATCTTATTGATACGGTAGGTGATGTTGAGAAGTGATGGCCACTTTTTGTAGCTGCATTAAAAACTATAAACTACACCTGCAATACTTATTGGAGTAGAGTCACACGGCTTTGGTTTTTATGTACAGTTGTTAAATGGTTGCTGGAAAAAATGAGGGTTGCAGAGTGGGGTAGTGGTTGGCCCTACGGTCTCAAAGGTCATTGAATCAAGCCTGGGCTCGGGGGGGAGGTCGAACAGTGGCCTTTGTGTGTGGAGTTTGCATGTTATCCTCATATTTGCATGACTTTGATGTGGGTACTTTTTCCCATTCTAGATTCTTCCCAGAAGTGAGTGTGGGCATGTATGGTTGTTTGTCTCTTCCGGACTGGAGACCTGTCCGGGTTTATCTGTCCAGGTGTACCTGCCTCTTGCCGGCTCATTGCTGGATAGACTCCAGAATTTAGAATAAGAGATATAAAAAATGGATGAAGAATAAAAGCTTAAAGCAACACCTTTTTGCTCTCATTTTGTCATCTACTGAATATTCATGCAGGGGAAATGACATCACATTTTAATCTACTAGATCAGAATCCATCACAGCTTTTCTGATCTCAAACAAGCAGCAGACCATCACAGAGGTGTCTGTAAGATAGTCAATGATTGGTTAAGTTTATGTACTAAATATATAATGTAGCAGTGGCTCTGGGATGGTTGCAATGGGCAAGCCAATCAAAGCACAGAAACTGCAGGAGTGACTCTTTGCCAAACTGATTCAAGAACCCTCCTGACACACTACTGGCTTTTTATTCTTGGTGCCACTAGTTGGACTTTTTTGCTGCCTCTGGTCTGACAGACTGCCGTTTATTTTAGTTTATATTTTTAGATAAATACATTTTATGCAACTGATTTTATCTGGTTTTAACACCCTGTCTTATTTAATTCTAGTACTATGGTTGAGATGGCCCACCCTTCCCCAGTGCATGTAGGATGCTGGGAGTTTACCTTCGATGATTTGGTGTGCAGTGTTTTTAGTTTGTGGTGTTTTGGGTTTGACTCTTTCGATGGTTACATACCCCCAGCCTCCTTACAGTGGGTGGTTAGCTACTCAGCCATAGCACAGCTGTCCTCATCATCTGTTTTTTTCTTATACTGTGTTCAAGTTCAAGATTATTTATAAAGCACAATTAACAGCTGCTGCAGCCCAAAGTGCTGTATGAGAAGTAAAAACAATAAAAAACAATAATGGGTACCAAAGAAAAAAGTCAAAATTAAATAAAATGATTATAGAAATGATCCAGCTCAATTTCTGTTAAAAGCCAGGGGGAAAAGGGATTTAAAAAGCTCAAGTGACTCAGCTAACACAAAAAGGCAAACTATTCCACAGTCTAGGCCCCGTCACTGAGAAAGCTCGGTCACCTCTGATTTTTAGTTTGGTCCTTGAGATGTCCAGGAGCAGCAGAGATCAGGACTTCATGGCTCTAGCTGTGGCATGTCTGTCTAGTTTGCACATATACAATGACGCTATTAAGGGACATAAAAACAGGGAGCAACATTTTATATTGAACCTTGCAGGCAACTGGAAGCCATCCCAGTCAACCCAATACCGGAGGGATATGTTTAACTCTTTTTATGCCTGTGAGCAGATGGGCAGCAAAATTCTGAACTATTTGCAACCTGTGTAAAAAGGACTGGTCTAGAGGCAGTTACAATAATCCAAACGCGTTGTGATGAACATGTGAATCACTTTCAAATTCCTTCAATGGCAAATATGGCTTGACTTCAGCACGCTGTCTCAGTTGAAAGAAGCTACAACGAAAGAAGCAGTAACGTTAACCACTATTTCCCCCATAGTGCACTGTTGTGTATTGATCTGAAACAGATATGGTTTCAACTCATAAAACAGCAGAAATCCATCCATCCATCTATTTTCCACTGCATATTCCCAAACGGGGTCGTGGGGGGGCTAGAGCCAATCCCAGCTGACATGGGGCGAGAGGCGGGGTACAGCCTGGACAGTTACAGCAGAAATCATTAAGCAAAATAATCCAGCATTTAGTCTAACAAACTAATAAATAAAAATGATTTTCAGCAGCTAAACTGAATATTTTGCATTATAAACGTCTGCTTGTTGAGACGTCACTCAGTCTTAAAGTCTGTCATGAAAATAACTTGTCTTTCAGGGGATTCTGTGGACCACTTATATGTCCTCCTCCATTACTAAATCAAACCTTTAACTCTGCCTTTAATCAGATGCAACTCTGAGAAACATTCTGTCCACTTAAACCTATAAAACCAAACGTATCATGTTGATACAGTTTATGAGACATTTGCATTACTTTATGAAAGCAACTTTACTCAAATCCCATTTGTACACCATGATATGGTCTCCTTCCCCCTGATGAACACCAGAAAGCAGGTAATTATACTACAATAATAAAATAAAAATTAAAAAAAAAAATTGGACTTTTCTGCCGGTTTGTTTTGGGGTTGGGCTTTAAAGGGTTAAAATCTTTTTTATTGCTAAATAGCACCACTGCTTGCTGGACTACGTCCATATTTACTGAAGGTACAGTCAAATGAGTGCAAGAGGGGAATATCAACTGGTGAGTTTAATGTTTTGTGTTGTGATGTGCTTTATGCAAATTAGCAATGTTGCTTTTATCCAGTGGGTTTACATCTGTTACTGATTGAATAGATGTTTGTTAATCTGCACTGTCCCAAATAGATAAATAAAAGTATTCATTAATTTCATCAAGTCATTTCCTGTGACTTCCTGTGAAGTCAAGAGGAATCTGTTTCTAGTTGTAATCAATTTACTCCTGGTTATAGCTTCACAAAATGGCCTCATTTTTCTAATCTTGCTTTGAGCCAAACAGCAACCTATGTGGCAAACAAAAACTGCAGTTCCCCCCCACTAGGGGCTCCATAACCTGCAGGGGTGAATTTTTTTCATAATTTAGTCCTTTAAATGATATTTAATCTTGAAATATTGCATATCAAGAAGTGTGTCCTTTTGATTGATAGATATCCGATTTCCACAAGCAAGAAGACAAAGTGTGCAAAACCAAGGTTTTTACTCTAACGGCATGCCTTAGCTTTAGCTCATCTACCTCTGTTAGCTGGTTAGCTACCATTAGACCTGGGTTAGCTCAGTTAGCTTTTAGCTACAATTAGCTTGTAGTTTGATAGATGTCACTCATCCAACTCAACGCTCACAGCCCCCCCTCTCTCAGCTCAACATCTTTCTCAATTTTTGCATTTTCCGGGAGCACCGGCACACATGATGCTGCCAAGATGGTGACAGAAGGAACCTCCCAAGGAAGATTCACTTTTGCTCTTCAGAAACCCACTGGGAAGCTCCAACAATTGTTTATATACAGTCTATGCTCCAGAGTAAAAACATGCCTGACTTTTCCTTGAAAGGAATGTGATCTGTTTGAACTGGAACCAGCAAACCTGGTTCAGATTCATTTGGTTGCTTTCATGACCACATCAAGCAACCTGGGACAGTAATAAGTAAACATTATTTAACCATAAATGCTGACAATGCACCTAAACATGCGTTAAGACCAACTGGAACTACACTTTGAGCTGGATTCAGCATTGTTAATGTCATCATGAATAAACACAAGAAAGATAAAATATAGAAGATAAATAAATAAAGCAGCCTCACTTAGAATAACTTCCAGTTACTCGAACTATAAGCTGTTGTTCCTTTTTATTAGAGCTTTTCTCTTCACAAAACATGTTTAGAAGGAAAAAACAGATAGTTAAGGATAAAAAGAAACAAAAAAGTTGAAAAAGAACCAGATAATGACATTTCAGGCCTGAGCTTGTGCCCTTCTCTTTGCTCCCACCTTATCTTTGTCTCTCATGAACCTTTTTTGCAAATGATTCTGGCACAAAAGAGATCTGGGATTCATTTACAGTCATACTGTTATGCTTCTGCTCTCTTACTCTTTTTTCAGAAGGAAAGAGTAAGACAAGCAGAACAGAAATCACTCAAGCAATAACAAAAGCAAAGGTCTCCCAGCTGTGTTGCTCTTTGTCTGCCCATTTCATACGATTACCATCATGTCTTTGGAAAAGACAATGAGGGCAGAGCTTGTGTGAACTCTGAGCACATTTGTAAAAGTAGGCTGTGTTAAATAGAACTATAACTAAGTTCAAATGTAATATATGCAAGTGCACTTAAATCCAAAAGTACAACAAAACCTGTATTTGCAGATTAATTTGGTAGTTCAGTAACTTGTAATAACAAGGCTTTTGTGAAATGGTCACAAAATCAAAAAACAAAGTTTTCTCATTTTTTTTAAGTTTTCCAACACTAATATCACTAAAACAACTCTTTGCATGGATTTTGTGCACTCACATACATATTCTCATTTACACAATTTAGTGTTAAGATCATGCATTTTCAATTCATTTAAAAGAGTTTAATTCTCCTTTAGGAGAAAGGTACAAATGTATTTTCAGAGGTTTCTCTGTTTGTTTGTGAACAGCATAACTTAAAAAGAAATGGATGGATTTCCATGAAATCTTTGGGATATATCCAGAATGGGAAGATTAAGAAGTGATAAAATTTTGGGAGTGATCCAGGTCACCGTCTGGTTTCAGGCATTTTTTAAAGAATTCTTTATCATTGTGAGATAGGGCCATTTTCAACTTATGTGTATATAAAATGAACGATAGTCAGATTGCTAGCTTGGTGGAGGTCTGTGCTCTCTGCTTTTCTAGTTTTTAAAGCTTCTGTGTCATATTTTCAGTTTTTATTTTATTGTTTTTATAAAGGTCTGTGCCAAAAATAGCTGCAGCTGTGTGGGATGATGTGTGTCAGGCATTTCTCTGAAAGGTCTTTCGATGAGAAGAAATCATATTTAAAGATTTCTCTGATGTTCCGGCACAAATCGTCAGTCAGTAGTTCTGCGGTTTCAAACCGCTGAATATCTCCAGTTGTTGCTTCAGTTTTGACTTGTTACCGGTTGTTGATACTGAAGCATGATCACCCCCCCATGCAGCAGGTTTTCATTCTGTTTGTGACTCCAGACCTAAAACAAATAAACAAAACAGATTTTTCTTTTCTATTTACGATATTCTCAGATTTGAAGATTAACTTCTTCCTTGTTGTTGTGGCATCATTTAACTGTAATCAGCATCCATTCATGATAACTCTGGAAATCAGATTTGTGTATGCGTGCGCAGTTTCACAATGACTTGAATTAACCAAATGCAGGTCATCATGCAGCTCTGTGTGAACATGATCCAGGGAAGCCAACCTCTTCTTTGGGTGCAAACTCATTTAAAATGGATCAAATATTTATGGAAAACTGCTTTGTGGTCAGACAAATATCAATAATTATTTTCTTTTCAGTTTTGTTTGCATCACAAAGAAAAAAGGCAACATCACTGTATCATGTGTATTTATTCATTTATATGTATCGGCCCTATCTAGACATCTATGAGACGCTCAGGAAACATGCCTTCCTCTAATTTTACTTTCATTCTAAGAAATAAACCTTCACTTTTATGTGGTTTTCCTGCTAATACATATGCAACTATTCGTGTTCTTACATCGTCTAAAGCATTTAACTAGTATAAAAATTTCATTTTTAAGATTTTATCATGTTAAATAAGTAAATTTTCCACATATAACAACAGAATAAACTCCAAAATAAATAAATATTTTAAGTCTGGGCTCAGATTGAAGGTTAAGAATTTACTTATTTAGTTCAATATTTCACTAATGTGGCGGTTAAATCAAAGTCTGTTATTACCATTTCTCACACAGAGCTGTGCATCTATACATGTCATGAAAATGTGAATGCATGTGCAAAGTCTAACTAACAAAAGTTGAGATGCACGCACACGTGCCCTCAGGGTGCATGCCTTGATGGGCGTTGAGACTTAGTTCCAGCATTCAGGAATGAACACATCATCTTGATGGTTGAGTGATACGGTTACAGCCCTGTGGAGCCAAGAGGGTTGTCGCCATCACACTTTGAAAATGTTCTCGAATCTGGATCTAATTAAAGCCCATGGTCGGCTAGTGCATTGTGCTACGCTGAACACATCCAGACAAGCTGAGAGGGACAAAAAAACGGATCACCAACTGAGTGCTCAGTGACCTGAACCACCCCTGCAGATGAAAATGGAAACCATGATGAAAACTGCAGATGGGTTCAAATGTCTGGAAAACAGTAAAAAGAGAAATAAATGCACCCTATGTTGCAGAACGCTTACATGAACACATGGACCCTCGCCAGGGTCTCTGTGCTTTCATCTGCTCTTATCAGTGTAATTGGAGCAATAGATGCTTATTTCCTGAGCTTAACAGTGACGACTCCTTGCTCTTTACTGCATCACTGAATCATCCACCCGTTGTCAGAGGAGGACCAGGCCACTTGTAGCTGTTTCTCACAACACACTCCCATTCAGTTACCCCTCTGAGCTCATTCCAGCTCATGCCTCCCTCTGGAGCTGCTGTGACCCTCAAGCACTTCAAAGGAATGCAGATCTTAATAAATCCCCCTTGCACAGCGCCAAATCTATCGCGTATCGGCTGGAAAATCCAAATAAACACTTTAAGGAGTGAATTAGACTGTGCAAAGAGATTGTTAAGTGACTGGATACTTTGAAGGAAACGTCTAAGATTTAATGAATTATGGATCTAATAAAGTTGACTGTGATATCATGTTTAATACAGACGTATGCTACTGTTACAGTCATGTGCACAGAAGGTTCACATTCTGTTGTTTCTGGTTCTGCTGCAGAAAGTGATTTGTTGTTTCCAAGTAAATGTTTAGAGTTTCAATTTAAACGATTGTCTTTCTGGGTTTAACTGTAAAACTAATGGAAGGTCTCAGCATAGATGCAGTTATCAGTAATCACGTCATCAGCTGTTTGTGTGTTGTCCGTCTGTCTGTACATCATTCTCGTTCTTATTATCATCCTGAGTCACCATGATGACTGTCCTGTCTATGCGCATGTTATGTGACAGTATCTTTCACATCATATCTAAGTAAAACAGATTATATGAAGCCAAGATAAGCTCAACATTAACAACGTCAGGAGAAAATCTTCTTTGGCCATGTTATTGTTTAACTTTTATTTTTAATGCAAACTAAGCCAACAAGCTGAAGCAAAATAGGTCAAACTGAGTCCACCCCATTATTCTGTACTGTAGAACCACCTTCAGATCACATGCATGACGCTGCTCAGTCTCGCACATCATTATGGGGGATTTTGGCCCACTCTTCTTATAATACTGCAGATATATGTTGGGCTTGAATTTGACTGATGGGTTTGCAAAATTGCAATACTATTAAAAAAAACTCTTCTATTTTAGATTTGCTGCCATGTTTGGGATCTTGTTGCATGAACCGGCTCAGGCCAAGTCAAATCCTTCTCAAATTCTTTGGCAGAGTCCAGATAATCACACCTCCACCGCTATGTACAGCAGTTTCCAGATGTTTTTTTTAGCTTCCTACACTGTTATTGCTTATGTGCATTATGGAAAACATATTCACTTGGGTGTTGTCAAACTCCAAACGATGTTGTTCCAGAAGTCTTGTGCTTTCCTCAGATGCAACTTGTCTTTCTTCTGACAACTCCTCCACCAGTTTAAGTTGTTATTCTGAGGTCTGATTCAGGGACACATGTCTTTGTCATTTCCTCTGAGCATTGCAGAATCTGACCTTGGAGTGAACTTGACGGAACGTCCACTCTGGAGAAGATTGACAGCAACGATGATCTTTACCACCTGGAAAATCCTTTCATGGTGTAGATCAGTGTTTCTCAACCCTGGTCCTCAACTACCACTGCCCTGCATGTCTTAGAGGCATCCCTGGGGTCGTCTCTAAGACGCTGCTGTAGAATGATCAGGCGGCAATCTCTGGCTGCCAATGGTGACGCCAATGCGGAAATGGTTATACTTGCAGTTCACCCTTCACCGCTAGATGACTGGCACCAATAGCGAGCAATCCCCATAGACTCCCATGTTAAAATAAACATGTTTACGGAGTGGCTCCAAAAGCATTTTCGGTTTAAAAGGTCCAATTTTCCATCATGTAAACTCTGGGGGGGTGGGGTGAATTTTTTTTTAACGCTTCGGTTTCGATGTTATTTTAATCTTAAATTTAGAGGCGTGTCCTTTTGATTGATGTGTGTTAGAGCGCTA
>JBAMHX010000005.1:4959641-4972647 GCA_037177515.1 Pseudomugil tenellus
GGCGTGTCCTTTTGATTGATGTGTGTTAGAGCGCTATCACTGGTTACAGCTGCGTACTTCCTGCTGGCTCCACCGTGGCGGAGCCCTCTCAGCTCTACCTTTTCATCTATTTTGGGATTTTCCGATAATGACGAAACACCAAGATGGCGACGTTAGGACCCGCCTACTGGCTTCAAATACAATCTTCAGAAACCTATGGGTCACGCGACATACACGCTGAATGATGGACCTTCTAATCCTTCTGAGACTGATGGACAACAAATATTGCTTCTCTCATATAATTGTCCCAAAATCATCTGTATGTATTTATATTTATTTTATATGTACATTTGATCTTTTCTTTTCTAATTGCTGATGTATGTTGTCTTTATATCCCGTTGAACTGCTTTAACAGTTTTTATTTAGATTTATTTAGACACCTACTATTTTTTTACATTTTTCATAATGTCAGTGTAAAATATGATGCATTCTTGTTCATCTGAGGTCATATTTTATATTATTGCTGCAGAGACAAATCAATACGTTTTAATCCTAACAGGAAGAAATGTTTTTATTTGGATTTGCAATGCAAGTGTTTGTATTGCCCAACATACCACATATATCTTTGATCACAGGACCTGTTAAAATGACAATCTATTTTTGGAGTGAAAGCTACAGACATTCTGCAGCTTTTTCATATTGGCTATCTGTTGCCTTGGAAAGTCCAGAATCACACTGTCTAAGAGCAGAGAGGCACTCTAAGTCATTATGAGAAAGAGATGCTCTGGAAAGCAGTGGGGAATGTTTTCTTATCGTCACAGACGTGGTCTGGCTGCTCTGATTCTGGGATGTTATCAGTGAAGTAGGATTGTGGACTGACTGGTGATAGATTGCAGGGGGGTCAACGGAGAGATAGAGACTCAGAAAGTCCCCAGCCTGAAGTGTGGAGAACTTGGAAGACAAAGATTATTTACAAGTCCTTCATTCATCTTTGCCTCTGATAATCAAAACCTTAATGCATGTCAGACAAGGAAAAGCTAAACCTGTGAAATAACATTAGGTTTTTTTTTTATCCTTTATTGCACTGAGAGGATCTACTGGTCAGGTTCACGTGCAAGCCGAACAAACTCAATGCACTGATGTCATAAAATGTATGTTTCCAACACTAAAACTCTAGCATGGCAGGTCATACTCATAACAGTCACATCTCTCCACACAGGCTGAGAGATGTCAAGGATGTAGTGATAGTAAAACTTTATCTGGAGCGCAGCCAGTGCTGCCAGTTAAGACAAGCTATCACTTCCATGGTAGAACCACACCAGCGTGGTGGCTGCGGTCCCCAAAAATAAACCTTTGAGCAGCACAAACACACATAGTCCAACAAAGTCAACATTACATCCGTCCTCAGGAGGAGCTGGCTCAGTCGAAAGTGGCTTGTATTACACCAGTGTGTGAGTGTGTGTGTGTGTGTGTGTGTGTGTGTGTGTGTGTGTGTGTGTGTGTGTGTGTGTGTGTGTGTGTGTGTGTGTGTGGCCAAAAGCATACTTTAAGAATACCAGAGCGAGAGTGAATTTTTTGGTACTGATGCAGAAAGAACAGGCTCATATGAAGGTCAGAAAGCTGAATTGAGAAAAAAGAGACAGACAGTAACAAGGGAATAGATGCAAACAAGACCGAATTGCACCTAAATGATGTGAAACAAGAGATGAAGGAGGACTTCCTGTGCACCGTAGTAAGTCCTGTCTGTTAGAGTACTCATTCTGTGTCAGATCTCTTTTTTTACGCACGACTTTGATGTGAGGCCTCTGCATTTACCCTGACAGGATATTACTCTTTAATAATCTTTTGATGGGAATCTCCTCCTACACACAGCATTGCACACAGCAGGGTCTGGTCGGAACAAGTAACATTTACTCAAACACTCAAAATACACCTAAAGAAAGTCCCAACATTAAGTTCTTGAAGACGAACAAACATGCAGATGTCAACCTGCTGTGACTGTACAAGTGAGGAACAATTGTATCTGAATTTAGAGAGTTTACATCACAGCAACCGCATGTTTTAGTCAAACAGACATTTTTTGTAAGAATAGTTCATATTTAGCTTGAGCGCATGGCTTAACCTGATCTCAGTTCAGCTGTTGAGCACATTGGATATTGAAGTAAACTGCCGTAGGATGTTAGCTTGTTTGCTGGCATTTACCAGTATGTCAGGAGTCACAAATAACCTTTATTACCAGAATCCTTGAAAGCTGACACTTGATCCTGTCAAAGTATTAATGTGGATTACAAGAATGAGAGATATGGAGAGTGAGAGTCGAAGACAGAGGAGGTGTGATGATTAAGAAAAACAGAAAGTGATGCTTGTGAGTAACTATCATTCATCAGATATGCCAGAGAAACCAGAGAATCCCTCCACAACAACAGGAAAAGCAACACCCAACAGGTTTAAGAGAAGAAACCTTAACAGTATTCCACTGTTTAAACAGTGCAATGCAATACTGTAATGTGTCAGAGAAGCATCCGGATCAGAATGAGGATTCCCAACGGTCAAAATACTGTGATGAAAATACTGTGAGAAAACGCTGTAGGAGTCGCAGCGCACATTTGCACAAGAGTTTCAAAAGGAAAACTGGTTATAAAACCTGCAAATAAACCAATAAAAACTTTATTTGACTTCTAAAGCATCGCCATCACCTCTGTCATGCTTAGTTTGGTGCTGATCAAGCGTGTGCAGGTCCTGCAGGCAAAGTCGTGTGAAAGCATGCTGCAACTTCGCTGACAGGCTCTGTCAGTTCAGATGTCATCATTTCCACTCGAATTATGGAATTTCAATTTATTTAGTTGATTTAACTGTGGGAGTGATGAATTCTGAGGAAATGCAAAAGCATGTTGTAAACTTTCCACTTGGTCCAGAAAGTTTGGCAAACTGTTAAACTGGTTCCTCCAGACAAACAGATGCAAAGCTTTGCAAACCAGTCAACTGCCTTTACGGAATATGATATGTTGTCAGTTCAGATGCAACTAAACTGGAAACAGAAAAGAGCCTGTAGAAGAATTTTATGTATTAGCTTAATTACCTTGCTCTTAATTAATGTCTAGCTAAAAGGTCCGACCATAAGGCTCCTAAACTGATGTCATTCTGACCTTAGTAAACCATCTGCTAAGACCTTGGTCTTATTGTCGTAGCTGAAGCAAGGCCGGCGTCCTTCCATCAGGGAATAGATTGACGCATGTGACCAAAGACAAATTTGACTTGGGCAGAATAGCTCCAGACTTCTGTGGGACGACAGATCTCTGGAGACATTCTCCCCAGGTTATGACCTCGTACCATATCTGTATTTCTCAATGTTTTGTTCTTTCATGTTTTAATGTTTAATGTATGTTCAACTTCTTTTATTCTTCATTATTAAATTTATATTCTTCTCAATCGAAAGATACCAGTGTCCTCGTCCTTGACAGGAATAACAGTCATCTACAAGCCTTTTTCCCTTTGCTGTGATTACAGTGTGTTATTTACACCTCCAAAACCAAAAAAAAATAGATTCACACTCAATGTTACATATTTTAGCCACCTGAGATATAGATATAGATAAAGATATCTTCAAATATAAATGTTGCCAGTGAGGTTATTGTAATGACATTAAGTGGCAAAAGAGACATCAAGATGTTAAGAAGCAGTTTTATTCTGTGTGATTGTTGAGAGGAAGGTAGAGAGATTGTGAAGAGGAGAGAGAGAGTGTAGACCAACCCCCTCAACTGTTGCATGTTACAACTACTCTCTTCGCTCTCTCTGCTTTGTCAGTTTGACAGTAACTTACCTGCTGCTCTTGGTTGGATTCTCCTGACTGAAAAGCAGATGAAGTGCAGAATAAAGACATCACATCAAGCTGAAGGTAATTTCTAAATATGTCCAAATTTGTGTCATTTTACTTTGATTGTACTGCTGCTTGTTATATTCTTTATTTAACAGTATCAACATTTTTATTTGTATTTAAAAAATGCTGTAATATTTTCTCAATTCTGCAATATTTCAGTGCCTGAATCAGGGACAATAAATCTTTCTGAAAAGTAGATTTAAGTCAGTTTTCAATAATAAAATTCCTAATGTGTTACATTTCTAAAACATCTTATGTCTGATCGCTGCTGTTATGGATGATAACCGTATCATGAGAGGACTGGTCACTCTGTTGTCCGGAAAAGTAAAATTCCCAATCTCTTAACCACAGGTGGAATAAGTTAAATTGAAATCATTTGACGTTACCAAATGATGTTCAAGAAGAGCGAAAACATCCCATGGAGACTTAAAAGAATGCAACTCTCGTTAACTTGTTTTAAACTCTGCAAGCCCATCATTGTATATATGCCTGAAGACGGCAGATGCCATAAAATTTTAGACGTGTTGTATTTCTTTTCAACATTAAAGGGTCTCAAGTGTATTTTCATATGTGGGAGGTTGTTCAAACACCTCATGTATGCGCTGAAAATCAATTGCATGTGTGCCAAATTAATTGCACATGCTGGTAGTGGTTCTTGTCCAACAACCTTCCACTGACTGACACACACTTTAAACACACTCGAACAACTAAAAAAGCTTTTTTTCCCTTGCAAATGCAAGTTCAAACAGCAAATGGATGAACATTTATTTTTATTTATCTCAGCAGCAATCTTTACAAAGTTGTGCTTTGCTTTTTTGGGGAATGGTTATTTGGGATTCATGACATTTTTAATAAACATCAGTATGATGCATTTTATACCTAAATTCTGTCAGAATATGAATACTCGCTTTCATTTAAATTGTATTTAGAAGTGGTTCTGCATCCCTTCTCTCTGCCTCTCCTTCATGCTTTTGTCATGTCTCTCTGCAGTGTTTAGGACCCACAGCCAGGCAGAGCTCAAGAGCACCGTCTACTGGCATAAAAAGAACACATCTCTGGAAGTTCTGGTGGAACGCTCAACCATCTTCTTGTAATTCCTCCTGCAGTTGTTGAAGGAACTGCCAACAGACAGAATGACTTTGTAGACACTGACTACACACAAAGAGGAAAATCAACATCCATCATGGAGGCATCAAGTTATGTGTTTGAAGGGACTTCTAATGCTTCCACACTGATGTCCACCTCCCTAACTCCATCACATTTCAACTTTCTGGAGATTTTTAAGGATTACCAAAACAAATCCATCATTGAAGAGCATTACAAATACATCGGCAAGTGGGACAATAAACGCTTCAGTGAATGGCTGCCACCAGAGCGCATTGCATTCCTGGTGGTGTGCATCCTCATCATCCTGGAGAACGCTGTGGTTCTCATCGCCATATGGAGGAACAAGAAGTTCCACCTGCCCATGTATTACCTGCTGGGAAACCTAACTTTGTCTGACCTGCTGGCAGGAATAGCCTACATGGTCAATATCTTTATGTCAGGAAATTATACTTTAGAACTCACACCGTTGGGATGGTTTTTTAGGGAGGGAGGGGTCTTCATCACGCTGGCTGCTTCTGTCATCAGTTTGTTAGCCATTGCAATCGAACGCCATGTCACTATGATGACAATGCGACCATATCATGGGACAAAGCGGGGCCGGATGATGGCGCTCATCACTGGAAGTTGGGCTCTGGCAGGCCTTTTAGGGATCCTCCCGATTCTGGGATGGAACTGCATCCACAAACTGGACCAGTGTTCGGCAGTGCTCCCACTCTACGCCAAAAGCTACATTCTCTTCTGTGTGTCTGTGTTCAGTACCGTGCTTTTGGCCATCATCGTCCTTTATGTGCGGGTTTTCCGCATTGTCCGCGTCAACACGCAGCACCAGCGCCTGAGTCTATCCAGCAGCATGAGGAAGGGATTTGCAAGGAATTCGCAGAAGTACATCGCCCTCCTCAAGACAGTGACCATTGTGCTTGGGGTCTTCATTGCTTGTTGGCTGCCCCTCTTCATATTCTTCCTTGTGGATTTTTTCTGCTCTGCCCAAAGCTGCCCAATTCTCCTCAAGGCTGACTACTTCCTAGTACTGGCAATGATCAACTCACTACTCAATCCAATCATCTATACTCTAACCAGTAAGGACATCAGGAGAGCCATTCTCAGGCTGCTGTGCCGGCCATGTCTGATGACCAAAGATGGACAGGTGAAGAAGATTGGGATGTCATTCCTGGAGTGCAGTTTCAGCAAAAGTGAAGTGGCCTCCCACAAGTTAGAGCATGGATTAGATACAACTATTTCTTCAGGGAACATCATCATCACTTCATCTGCAAGTAAAACGTTTTCCCACAAACTCCTCAAGTGATGAAGACTTAAAAACTCTTGTGCATAAAATTAAAAAGACTGTGAAAGGGTTCGCCACTGAACACAGAACATGTAGCACATCTAAAGAAACGAAGCACCTGGGACAATGTTGACTACGGCGCAAAGTAAGAAAACGTGCAAAAAAGGCATTAAGACATTGCGCTGCAACATCTTTACAAAGCCAAGGACCATAAAGATGCCACTTAAATGTACATGCAGTGTTTATGGATATGTAGTGAAACGTCTGTGAACCAGATATGATCTGAAATGAGGTGTCCATGAACTCATCAGTCTCTTCCAGACTTACTACATAATGGTGAAAAGGACATGGCTTGCTGTTACCCTTCTTTTTGCAGAATAATAGATAATGAATGTGTGATGTGTGTATCTGCAGATCTGAATTTTGCTGGTTTGAATGCCAATAGGTCCGATAAAATCATCCAGATCACCCCTACACGTCTGGCTGCACAATACTTTTACAGATTTACAAGAAGGCACTTTGCAGTTCTCTGTGAAGAACGCTGTGGTATTGTTGTGGGAGGAATGTTGCAAAATGAGTTTTGAAATGACAGATACCTACCTGTCTTGTGCAAAGCCCAAGTTTTAAAATGTCAGTCTGGAGTCTTCAGTGAAACCACAACAGCAAAGAGCCCATCAAAATATGTGACAAATGAGCCCATGTTGCATGAAAATATGTTCCGTTGGTTTTTACATACTGATTCTTTTAACTGACTGAAATCAACTTTCAGATGGATGAATACGTCTAGAATTTACATTTTATTTTGTGAACATAGTTGCAAAACAGTATCAAGAGATGTAACCCGTAAGCTACATGAGATTATAGACATTTCTGCTTCACTTTTAGCATGAAATTAAAAGAAAAAGCTAGAAACTTTTTGGTCCAGTATTTCTAGACTTAATGGAAGAATGAGGCAGTGAGCTGTTTTGCTTAGAAACTTTGTATTTCTGTGGATGCCTTCATATTGTCTGTATTGTAAATTATATCCATTTTGTAACAAGAAAAACTTTATTTTTCTTTTCATAAAAGAAATAAAATATTTCCTTAAGCGATTGCAGAGTTTGGGATTTGTTTTCTTTCTGTGTAACATGAATATAGTAAGTCTGGGGATTTTCTTTTCTCACATGTGGCTGCAGCTCCACAGGAAATCAGCCCCCTTGTCTCACATCTGGTAACAGCATTGGCCTATATACATCAAGCTCGGCTCATCTCAAGCTCCACACAATACACCTTTTATTAAACACAAAATTATCCTTTTTTTCTTTTAATTCTCTTGACCTGTAGTTAAGATAGACTATCACCTCGCACTGATCTGCTGTCTGCGTTTGTCGTAGCTAAAACTGAGACAAATCACGTACAGCTGGTTTTAATCTTCTTCCCAGAAAGACGTCCTATCTGCAGACAGAAAACACTCCAAGGCTGGTTAATTCCCCATCAGAGACAAGTAATAAGGGAAACCTTATATAGATTTCATTTATTTGTTTAAACATAAACTAAGTTAAATGTGAAAGAATGAAGTCTAGAGATAAATGATATCTGTAAAAGCAAATAGGAGCCAGTGAGTCTGAACTCGATAAGGCTGGAAGTGCAGGTTAAAGCTGTCTTGACATCATAAAATAAACTAAAACATTTTGGGTTTGTTGATATTAACTGTGCCCTTTAAAGAGGAGATATCAGATATTTTTTCCTTCACACTTCAACCACATTTATATCTGTAGCTTCATACGAGAGCAAATCTAATAGTAGAGGTTTTCTTACCATATAGTTTCTTATTAACTCTCAGAGACCCGAATATCATAACTAGAGTTGCTTCACTGAAAAACCTTTTATAAGATATGATTTGTAGAGGAGCAGATGTTCTTCCAGATGTCGTGTGTCTCTCTGTCGGTGAGGTGCCTGCTGACAGAGGTCAGCCAGTCAGGGCTTCTTCCTTCCCTCTGCTGAAATCATACAGCTAAAAGGGAAAGTATGAGTTATGAGTCATCTGTCATGATCCAAACATGTACCATTACTGTACTGTTTAAATGTGATGCAACTGATGGCTGAGCAGCAGATGGGTACTGCTTTAACCACAGATAATAAGCAGGCTTTCGATCATCAGGCCTGCAGTCTCACAGCTGTTTTTTGGTGCCACCTTGTGACTGTTCAACTCGACACATCCTGCTTGGCTGGATGACGTTTTGCAAAAGGGTAAAAACTGTTGTGTCAGCGCCTGGCTGGAACACGCAGACTCTTCTCAATCTGCTGGTTGCTGCTGGAGACACTTAATAAGTAAGGTAAGCTTCACTTGCATGCAAGAAGCAATGCAGGTTATGGAATAATATCCACTCCATGGTCAGCGTTTTGCATTATGGTTATTTCCTGATTTCAGCATTTACTTACAATAATTCGTTTGGTTATTTTCTCTACTGAGATTTAACTTTAGGGGAAAATTAAACACACTTTCCAAGACATTGCAGCGTTAGAGACACAAGATGGAGTTTTTGTTTTTTTTTTTTTGTTTGTTTTTGTTTTGTTATCTGTAACAGATGTGCCATTTGCAAAGATCTCAATCCTTGTAGGGAACAAGAGTCAAGTCCTGTTGTGGAAGAACAGGATCTCTAGCTGCTCAGTTCTGCCAAAAATCCTCGCAGGCAGCAGTGAGGCTTTAGTTTGATGGGAGGACCATGTGGCCAATCACATACAGGTCACAGAGAGAGCTTAAATTAAATGCAAGTTCATCAAGAAAAGCAAAGAAACGAGCACAAAATGATTTATTTTATTTGTTTGCTGTGGTTAATTATTGCGTTGTTTATTCAAGGGTTTTATTACAATGCGAACAGTACTGACTGGATAAGCTCAGAGCGACGCTCATTATAGGACATTTGGTTGTTAGAATTATAATATTGCTATATTCTCTTGTAACAGTTCATTTATGCACAATGTAAAATGTTTTTACATATAGCTGATGGAGTCTTTTGTTCCTCATCTGTGCCCAAAGTGGATGTCAGAGTCCAGTCCTCGAGGGCCGGTGTCCCTCCAGGTTTTTGTTGTCTCCATGCTCCAAGACAGCTGAATAAAGTTAATTAAAGTTTGACAAGAACCCGTTGGATCCATTTGATTTGCATCAGGTGTGTTAGTACAGGAAACCACAAAACCTGCTGGATAACGTCCTCGAGGACCTGACTTTGACACATGTGCCATAGACTTTACAAAGATGGACGGAGCCTCCCAAAAGATTTCTGAAGAGAAAGAAGCTTATTACTGTACAGCGTTTCCATCCTGGCTCATGTGCCATCACTTCTGGATAATACAAAGGGGGCTTGCTCTGTTATGGAGCCCCAGGTGGATGAAGGGGGAACTGTGGTTTTTGGCACTTCCACATTCTGGATGAGGAGCAGTACTACTTGGAATTGTGGGGGCAGTGTTGTGCAATACTTCTCATCTTGCAAAAAGAAAATACTGACACATTTAATGGCCACACAGACCACCACCTTTTGCATCTCCTGTATTATGTCTCCTAAAATGTGTATTATTGTAATTTCTTTACATGATCTCTTCCCATGATGTTTGAAGCAAAGGTCAGAACTTGAATGCTATCTCTAAACTCTGCACTGGCCTCTCAGGGAATCATCACCAAACAACCAAGTCAATGTATTGCAGCAGTGAGATTTGACAAGAAAGGAGCATAAATGAGTCCTAAAACTTTTTTACATGTTGTTCAGCACTAAAAACACATACAGATGTGGTCTAAAGTTTTATGTCAATCCTTTGAGCCCTTAATATGCAGATTTTGCACAGTTTTCAGAGAGCTTGTGAGTGAATAACTAGTTGTAAGAAATGGAGCGGTACATCCAGGAACCGTGGGGCAGTGTTGTTGACATGCAACCAGCCATTTATTCCAGTAACTTCTGATATGTCTCATTCTGAGAATATGTATTTGCGAGATTTCCTCCACTGTTGCCTTTTTCTCCTTTGTTTGAAGGAATGCAAAATGCATTTTTTTAAAAAAAAGGAATGCAATGCAACTATGAGATGAACTGCCGTCAAGTGGAATATTGTTTTTTCTTCTTCTATGAACATAGACTGATTTTTTTCTAATTAAATGTACCTTTCAAATTGTTACAATATTATAGAGACAAGTTATCCTCTGAAAGTATTTGTGTTCTCTGTAGAATAATCCACTCAAACACAGGATGTAGACTCTCCACCATTGCTGAGGTGGCATTTCTGTGCATGGTAAAGTAGAAAAGTTGACAATCAGATTTTCTTAACAACCTCATGAAAATCTAGAAGAATTTTCCAAGAGCATATGAGAAATTACATACTAGCATAGTACACACTGGATTTTATTCCAAACAACAGCAACCACTGCACATTTTGGTGATCAGTTGTCAGTCTGACACTAAATTGTCTATTCATTCTGTGAATGGATTTATTGTGGAGCCACATGTGACATTTGCTTTGCTAAATATGCAAAATGAGATACAAGAATCTGTGTTATTAAGAGTAAAAGACTAATTTGGGAGATATGACTTTGCTCTGATCGGGGTATTGCTCAGACCAGAAAATAAAAATATTTCAGTCCATAACAAAGTGCTCTAAAATAATTTTAAAAATTAAATAAAATAAGTTTGTTAAATATCTTATTGAAAAGAAAATAAACAGCATTTATAAAAAAAAATGAACATAATTTATTTTACTAACCTTTATTTATTGTAACAAGATTTGTTATATATGTTCTATTACAAAGTGAATTTCCAGTTATTAAAATCACTTTTTTTATCAGATAAATTCTAAAAAATAAATGCATTTATGTTTAAACTATACAAAAAGACAATAACGTTCAGGATATGAGTAAATAAAAACTATCTAATATAGATAAGTAAAAAATCACATGTTTTATGACTTGCACTTCGGTAATGACGGTGGTAAGATGGCTCAAGACACAGAAGTATCATCTGAAACAGATCTGATGGACAGTAAGGCGCAGTTTTGGCTTTGCGTTTACATTTTGGTTCGGCTTTTCTTTCGTTCTGACGTTTCCTTCACAATTAAAGCCTCACCCATCCTGACGTCATCATCTTCCATTACACGTGAAAGAATGCGGAACAGTGAAATTTAGACAGACTCTTATTATGAAGGCGAGGGGAGGCTGGTACATTGCTTAGTCACGGTGAGTTACCGCTTCCCTCCCCTCCTCCTTCCTATGTGGCTCAGCTCGGCAGACCGTGATGGAGGAATTAAGCTAGACAACGTGAGTGAGTTTCCTTTATTACACATTTAAGCAATGAACCACGACGAATACGATTTGGTTTGGGTAAGTTTAACAGCAAATTGGGGGCGGAAAGCGATTTGATAGCACGTTAGTGGTCTCTTTTTACAGCCGTTACTCCGCTGTCTATTATTAGGAACCTATGTCGCTGTCAGGTTTGTTTCCGAAACGTTCAACTTATTTCTGGCGTCTCCCGCTGTTTTTATCACGCGACCTGCTGAGTTTACCTTATCCGCTAACTCCTGCCTGTTTTTAACCGTTTGCACGCCTGCTGCCTTGGATTAATTTCACAAAAACAAGCTCAGAGAGGATTACAGAGCAGCCCGGAGATAACGAAGAGGGGCACAGGCAGGTTGAGATGGCGCGGAAAAGCAGTTTCCCCTCGGCTTATGTAAGGTCCACTCCACTTCTGGCTCGTGTTTTTGGAACACTCAGTTCCAATGTTTGCTCGGTGAGGAGTCCACGATATGTCAAAACGGAGGGAAGCAGTTTGCCAAAACAGAGAAGAGAAAACGTAGTGTCTGTTGCGCCATTGCACGTCTTCGCTTTCCTTGTTTTCCAAATCAGTGACACCACCGGCTGGACCTGTGTCACCCATTTAACTCCCCCCCCCCCCCAGCTGCTGTGTTGCAGGCCTGAAGGGTGGCCCCAAAAGTGAGGTGCAGGGTTCCCCGGATGCACCGGGGAAAAGTTCAAACTCGCCCTGATAACTCTGAGACTCCATGAAAGTGTTTGGATGAATCATGACTTGGCTTTGTGTACCATCTCTCTTAATCTGTGTCAGCTGTAAATGTTCATTATTGCTGATTTGGCAGATATGACACACTTTGGTCTGACAGGTCACATCAAGTTTAGTTCAGGGTATTCAAACTGAATATTATGTAATAGTAGTTTACTGCTTATGTCTTAGATAACCTATGTTTGCATGTCAAAATCTGTGCAAATGTATGACTTTCATCTTATGAAAGAATAAGAAATGCTTAATCTAGCATAATTTTGGCTCGTTGTTTAGATTTTAGAGCAAATATCTTCTCCAGCCTGCATCAAATAATACAAACTGGTTCTTTAAAAGCAGACAAGAAAGCTTAATCAGTGTTGGACATAACTCATTTGGGGAAGATCTTTGAGATCACACACACCGATACTTGATACTTGAGTAGCCTGTTATTCTGCCTCGGAGAGCGAGTGAGTTGCAGAAAAAAATATGTTGTGAAACTTTCACTCTGAATCCTGTAGGGAAAAAATCCCTGCAATACACCCAAATCATAATGTATTTCATATTACAGTTAATTTAATATACTGACTCTTATGACGAGCTGTTGGCCTTCATTGTAAGCTATCTGTTCGCTTTAAAAATGCTTAGTCATGGTACACTTTTTATTCCTCGTCTGCAATTACTTAACTGTACTTGTAAGTTGAGAACAAAAATAGGGCATATTGACTTTTTTTCTGTCTTCTCACGACTATA
>JBAMHX010000005.1:4993468-5012980 GCA_037177515.1 Pseudomugil tenellus
CACCACCTCTTGTATGTGAACGCGCATCCATCTTCAGTGGAAAGGAGCAGCCAATCACTTTACTGGTTCCGCCTTATCGGCAGTGATTGACAGAGCAAGTCATTATGAAATAAATACACCTCTGTGGAAAAGGGCATTATGAATGAAACTAGTTTTTATCAGTTTCTTCATTCTTTGCAGGTAAGTAGTTACTTCTAGTAAGTTAATTACATTTACATCTCTTCCATAAAATGTAGATGTTTGGACAGAAGTATAATCAATTCATTAAGTATAATTGCTGTTTTTATATAAAATCCAGGGACAGACATTGAGAATTAACTTTGGCTAAAATGTTGTGACATAAGTTTATGAAACATACTTGTCCCTGTTAAAATAAACTAAATAAATCAGACACAGGTAATAAGCAACATGATGCTTTATGAAGCCTGTATTCTGATCTAGGACGTGGTGTTGATGCTGCATTCACTTGCACTCAGGTTTCCTCAGGTAGATGTCATTTTGGTGACGAAATTTGAGTTTTTATGGCGACATGAAAATAAATTGAAGATATGTGAAATAACTTTCGCTTCCATGATAGTATATGAACTTTTTTGAAGGTGCTTAGAGAGAGCGTGTTTATTTTGAATGTGTTCGTGTTCCGGAAGTGCCGTGTCATTTCTCGCTGCTTTCACACCTGTGCGCGCGCTCATGTGAAGGGATGAAAAGGAACTCCCTCCGGACACACAGTATCCTGTCCGGACTCAGGTAAGCAGGACTCACCTGTCTCACACTCGGTTGTATTTTACCAAAAAGACACATGTTGCCTGTAAAGCTAATAAACGGCACTTTGGCTAATCATAAGCGCGCGACTACACCTTTTTTGTGTGTGTCGTAATTATGGAGTTCAGTATTATTTTATTTTTTAGTTGAAAAGAAACTTTGCTGTTAAGATTCTGTTAACAGATAAATCTTAGACTGAACTAAAAGAGTTACATGTTTTTAATGTTTTTTTCATGTTTAAATTGAGACTTTTTGAGAAATTAACAGGTATTTAGTCACGTGATGTTGGTCGGAAGATCTAAAAGCTTGTAGAAAATTTAAACCATAAATAATAAGAATAAAAATGAGAGTTTTCTTGCTGAATGTGTGTCTTTGGGATTTACTTTTTATCTTCTCACAAGTTTTTCCACTTTGAATCCAAGTTTTGTGGGGGAAACCTCCATTCACGCGCTCGAGGCTACAGATATTTCTCAACGATCGTGTTTGCAGTCTAAATATTTCTGCACCGAAGCTTTAATGTTTTTCACAGGATGTTGTCCACATTTTGCACCTAGCCGGGAGCCCATTGAAGCATTGTAAAGAGCCACTCCTCTCTTCTCTTTTCAGTGTGGAGCAACAGCAGCAGGATGATCCCCGTGGGGGAATTCAGAAACCTTGGCACGGAACAAAACCCACAGTTTCGGGTCCTCAAACCCTGGTGGGATGTCTTTTCAGAGTACATGTGCCTTGCTATGCTCATGATTGGAGTGTTTGGGTGCACCTTGCAGGTAAATAATTAATTACAAAGTTACTACAGACGAATCTTCCTAATAGAGGAAAATAATTTGCTTCCTGAGGAGCCTTTTATTTCTGACACCCCCCCCCCCACACACACACACACACCCTCCTTCCCTTTCTGTCTGACATGCAAAGTACAACATGAGCTGCATATTATCTCCAGGAAACATGAGCAATATTTGGGTTTCCTGTCCAGACTCATCTGCTTTGCACGGAGATCACTAAATTGTCTTCTGTAGATCTTTTTCTTTAAATAGCAGAAGAGTAAAGAGAAAAGTACGATGTCTAATTATTTATGAAGTTTGCATCATCCTACTATTTCCTGCTCTTGTTTTAATATATAAAAGTATATTTAATATATTTTATTTTTATTATATTTTTAATATTTCATTGGTGTTTAAAATAAAGACGAATTAAATTAAGATATTTGAGGAAAATACATGACTAATTGCACATTTAAACATTTGTAATATGGTTCCCTTAAACAGAGATAGCTTATAAGTTAATAGAAGTCTTCCTCTTAATGATTGTAGATTTAACAGAAACTGGCTTTACATAAATAAACACTAGACAAGATCTTTTTTAAACATCATTATCAATCGATTCACTTTTATATTGTAACAGTATCATTTCTTCTGAATTTGATTTGAATTGTGCATCGTTTTGATGACTCGTGCCTTCCTATTGTTGAGAAATGAAAATAAAAAGGAAGAAAAATACAAATAAGAAGGTAATAAGGTCCCCTCTGAAACATAATGGTGTGTATCTTTGTCTTTCTAAGCAGAGACCTTCAGTCTGTCATCTAAAAAAATGCATAACATCGCCCAGATGCACTTTCACCTTGAGCTATTCTTCCCTTTCGTACAGCTACCAATTATTATTTATCAACTCTGACTGCTGCTTTGCATATTCATTGTAATTTGTAGTTTAGTTTAGTTTTTACTACTTGTTGGTGTAGAAATGCTTGATGTTTTTGACCCTGCTCTGCTTAACGAGAAGAAACTGTAACATCTTCACGAGAAGACAATGTTGAACTGAAAATGAGCACTTAAATGAGTCAACGCTTTGGGAGGAACTAAAACGTTGACTCCTGACAAAACATTGTTTCTTTGAATTGTCCAGAGAAGCAAAAAGTGACTTTTAGTGAGAAACTGATCTAACAAAAAACGCTAAAATATGCCCTTTGTGTGCTAAGGATAAATAGCACCCCAAAGCGGTGTTTTTAAATACAGCATAGGTTACAGAATAGCCACTTAGCTTTTAATTACAGCAATAAACAAACCAAATACCAGGCTGAAGGGGAACTCTAATCTGATAAGAAGACATAAAACTGGTCAGATGCTATCTCCACATCACTGCTGCTCCTGCAGCAGTTCGGCTGTGCCTTTAAAGAGGTAGATGATGACGGGTGCGCCAGCCTTAAATCAATGTATTCCAAGTCTTATTGATTTGAGTTGAACGTGACATGAGAGAAGAATCAGTCTAAATGATTGGCTGAGGAGAAACCCAAATGAAAAAGCTCATGCAGAACCGGACTTTGCAAACAGAATCAGATACTCCTGAAGGAGTGCAGCGCTGCATTTAAGGACATTTAGGGTTTTTTTTATAAGAAATATACAGGGTTTCTTTAAAAAGTCCTACAAAGTTTATAATAAGTAGGATTTTAATATTGTAATTAGTCTCAAATCCAAAGATAAATCATAACATTTATGTACTTAAAATGTACTGAATGACTCGCAAAAACATATTAGTGGAAACAACAAACATGCGACCTTCCTATTAGTTTTACTGACGTGTTAATGACTTAATCATTTAAACATCTTATGACCGCTTACTGTGAAGTCTTGTTGCAACTCCAAACGTCATCGCTTGCTAATTTTCTATAAATGACTCAAATATGGTGAAAAAAACCGAGAGAGAAAAAAGTTTTTAAATGTCGTGACGAAACAGTTTTATTCAGTTCGTGCACATATTGTTAAATTTAAGAAAAATTAACAAATTTATTCAAGAATAGAGAATCCATTTTAATCCGTAATACGACTTAGTAATGAATACAATGATGGCAGATTTCCTTTTCAGTTGTGTGTTTTCCCACCATGTGCACAGTGTGTTCAACACCGCAGTTAGAGAAATAATCTGATCGCTCTTCGATATACACTCCTTCATCTCCTGGTAAAGTTAAAAATATATACTTTTATCTGATTTCCAGACCACACACACACAGAAATGTGAGACACATGAATATATATTAATTAATATATATTATTTCATTCTACTAATTTATTTTTTGCCAGTCTAATAGGTATTAAGTTATCTCCTAAATGGTCTTAAAAAGGTCTTAAGATGTCTCAAATGTAAAATGTCGAAACTTAAACCTTGATTATAACAGACTAGTGAGATTTTATAAGTGAAATTCTTATTTCCTTTATTTTCTACAGCTTACCCAAGATAAGATTGCATGCCTCCCCAGCCACATCACCAGCTCAGCATCAGACACCAGTAACTGTAGCAACATCCTCGACTACAGGGGGAACCAGAGCACTTTGGACCCGGCTGTGGGCCCCCGCGTTCGGGAGATGGTTGGCCGCAAAAACAACCTGGACATTCACCAATACATATTTGTTAACCAGTATTGCTACGAGAAGGATGTGCACTGGTTTGCAAAGTACTTCCCGTACCTGGTTGTGATCCACACTATGATCTTCATGGTCGCAAGCAGCTTCTGGTTTAAGTTCCCCGGGACGTCTTCAAAAATTGACTTATTTGTCAACATTCTGGGGAAGTGCTTTGACTCCCCCTGGACCACGAGAGCCCTGAGTGAGGTTTCGGAGGAAAGAGGAGAGGAGAAGCTGGTCATTTTGAGGAAGAACACCATGCTGAAGAATTCTGCAGAGCAACATGCAGATGAGGAGGCGTCGGTGGGCCTTCTGGTGCGCTCCACCTCTGTCAAGTCTAATTCAGAAAAGAAAAGCCCGGACTCCCAGTCTGCTGCCTCCGTGTTGGACAAGAAGGAGGGAGAGCAGGCCAAAGCGCTTTTTGAAAAGGTGAAGAAGTTTCGAACACACGTAGAGGAGGCAGACATCTTGTATCTCATGTACGTGCTGCAAACGTCGCTGAAGCTCTTTAAGTTCCTCGTTATTATTACCTACACTGCTGTGATGGTACCAAATATCGAGATAGTCTTGCGCTGCTTTGTTCCTCCTGAGCTGACTGGTTTTGACATCTACTGCTGCAACCACAACAGAGCCCATCTTTTCTCCAAGCTTTCCTACTGCTACATCTGCTTTGTGTGCGTGTATGGACTAATGTGCATCTACACCCTCTACTGGCTGTTCCATCGCCCTCTAAAGGAGTATTCCTTTGAGCATGTGAGATTTGAGACGGGTATTAACGACATACCGGATGTGAAGAATGATTTTGCGTTCCTGCTCCACCTCGTGGACCAGTACGATGCTCTTTATTCTAAACGGTTTGCCGTCTTTCTTTCTGAGGTCAGCGAAAGCCGCCTCCTACACCTCAATCTCAACTACGAGTGGACAACCAAGAAGCTGCGCTCTCGTCTTGTCAAGAACTCCAGTGACCGTTTGGAGCTTCCTCTCTTGATGTTATCGGGACTTCCTGACACTGTCTTTGATATAGAGGAAGTGGAATCACTCAAACTGGATCAAGTGAACAATGTCACAATCCCAGCTGGCGTATCAAGGCTGGGCTCTTTGCAGGAGTTGTCGTTAATCTACAGCCCAGCAAAGCTGCAGCTGCCTGCGCTGAACCACCTCCAGGAGAATTTAAAGGTTCTGCGTTTGGCTTTTGAGAGCGTAGACGAGATCCCTCTGTGGATGTATACCCTTCACAGACTGGAGGAGTTACATCTGAGTGGTCCTCTAACATACGAGGTGTCCAAAAGTCCAACTCTGGAATCCCTGCGAGGGCTCAGAGCTTTGAGGCTGCTCAGTTTCCGCTGCAACCTCAGGAAGATCCCGCCGAGTATTATAGATCTGGCGTCTCAGTTGCAGCGCTTGTGCATCCACAACGAAGGGGAGAAGCTCCAGGCTTTCAGCAGCCTGAAGAAGCTAACTAGCCTAGCTTCTCTGGAGTTGGTGGGCTGCGAACTGGAGCGAATCCCGAGTGCTATCTTCAGCTTGAACAATCTCCAGGAGTTGGATCTGAAGGATAACAAGCTCACCACGGTGGAGGAGATCCTGAGTTTACAGCACTGCCGGCGTTTGGTGACGCTCCGACTGTGGCACAATAAAATCACTTACATCCCAGAACATATCAGTAAGCTGAAGAGCCTGGAGACGCTGGATGTTAGCTGGAACAAACTGCAAAAAGTTCCTTCTCGACTCTTCTACTGCACCAAACTGCGACACCTGGACATCTCCCACAACCAGATCACCTCTCTCCCTCCAGAGGTTAGCATCCCACAGAGCCTTCACTTCTTCTCAGCTGCCTTTAACTCCTTAGAAACTCTACCAGATGAGCTGTTCTCCTGCAAAAGACTGAAGACTCTGAATCTTAATAACAACTGCCTGTCGTACATCAGCTCCAGAATAGCTAACTTGGCTCAGCTCGTGCGACTGGACATTAAGGGAAACCGCTTGGAGTATCTACCTCAGGAGATAGCAGATTGTCCCCTACTGAGACAGAGCGGGTTGTCTGCAGAGGAAACCCTGCTGGATCTGCTACCATCAGATGTACAAAAGAAACTATCACGAGATTAAGACTGTGGAACTAAGGATGGACTTGTTTTTAATAGCAAAGCATTGCTTGAATTCATAATGTTAATACTTACAGGACAGATTTAAGTAATTCCAATCGGGTTGTTTAATTAAAAAGAATCAATGATGATCAAACACTGAAGAACTACGTTCAGCTTTAGGGAAATATCTTCTCAGGTTTGTGCGGTTGGAAGAAAAGTTATCCTGAAAATTCATTCCTAGCTGGAAGTGTTTGGGGGTTTTTTTGGCTGGTATTTTTGCTTAAAGCAGACGGTAGATGTGTTTTACTGTGTGCCTTAAGCGAAGAGCTGCTGATCGGAATTTCATCGCATAATGAAAGCGAAGCTTCTTGATTCTTACTGATGTCGGCCGCATACGGTTGAAAAGTAAAGTAAGAAATATTCAAGGTGAGAAAACCAGTAGGATTACCAGTATGTGTGGGTGTAACAAGGACTTAAAAACTTAAAAAACAAGTTTTGGCTGAAAAACATTGAGGGTGAGTATTTCTCTGCAGCATTGTTTCTTCCGTTGGTGTAACCTGCTGAGCAGGTTAATGCGGCGTGACACTGTCATGCATGTCATTTCTCTATGCATGCATGCATAGAGAAAGTCGGGAAATTAGACAGTTATGAATGAGATCAAACTTAACGTGGCTTTCATCATGTTGTTTGCTGCGAGACTATTTTAATAAAATGTAAATCGTGTTTCTTTGGTTTATTTTTAAATATTTTCCAAGAGATAATCTGGAATATTACATTTTATTATGAAACTATTGTGGCTCATAAAGTTATGTTCATGATCAACAGCAAAATCAGTAGAAACCCCGAAAGAAATAATTTATTTCAATCATTTGCTTTTATTTCTTTGTAATTTTTGTAATACACAGTAAAATACAGACTTGTGTGTGTGTGTATGGATGAAGGAGGAGGAAGTGAAATCCAGCATGTTACATCATAGGAAGAGAGAATACTTTTTCATCATACAAAGGCAGTCATGGGGAACACTAGCAGTTTTTTGGGTGGAATAAAACGCTTCTTGCAGAGTCTTTGTCCCATCTTGATGAGACAGATGTGCTGGTATTCATGCAACACCTTGTTTATGTTGTTTGGATGAAGCAGAAAAAACAACAGAAGCTGTAAAGTTTGTAGGGTTTGTGCTGCATTCCTGTGAAACTGCATTTTCTTTCTATACCAGTGGGTCGTAGTGTTTTAGACGAGGGTCTCCATGTCTTTTTGGCATGCTGCATGTTAGGATTGGTGCTTCCCAGCATCTGCAAACATCATCTGCACTGCATGTATCTCAAAATGTTTTCTTATTTTATGAAATGATTGGAGTGATGACAGAATTTCAGGTCCTGGATACAGAAGGACACCATGATGATGAACAGCTGGAAACAAAACAAGAGAGCTTGCAGTGTAGCACAGGTAGCCTGTTTAAGAGACTGCTTTTTGTCTTCTCATTTTTTTCTTCAGGTTAAGCTTCAGCTCTTCAATGAGAGCGTGTCCCGGCTCGCATATATCCAGAACACACCTCTGGCATGCTGACTTGCCCTCTGTTCAGCATTACCCTGCATTTTCTGATACCAACCAGTCAAATTATTCACTTGTTAAAGAAGCTGCACAGTAGGAACCATGTTCTAAATTATCACCCAACTTTGTCAATCATTTCCCAGGCGGCAGTCAAGCGGGTAACCAGTGCTAACCAAAGCACGGCCACAAATGTGATGAATGCATACTGGCAAAAACCCACTACTTCAAGCCAGGTGCTCAATATGATCCAAGTTATTCAGCTTAGTGTGATGCCAGCAAACCTGCTGACAGTATGTGGTTTTCATATTCTAAGGGCAGTCAGGATTCAGCTAATCCAGGATCTCTCACAGCCTGGTGAATCATGCTGAGTATATATTTAAAGCAGAGCAGGAGTTTTATATGTGGTGACTCATCGGGTGTTTTTCAGTTTAACTCAGTTCATTTGTGTATTTCATTCATTCGTTATTTGTTTTTATTAGAATATTATCCTTTTATAACTACAAGGCAAACTGTTAGAAGTGAAGCCGGTGTGGAAGTTGCAAAAACTTCAGTTTCACATCATTCACTAGAGGCTCTAACCTGCAGTTTACCCCCCATCCTCTAGGGGCTCCATAACAGAGTAAATCTCCATAGACTCCCATGTATAAAAAAAACAACTTCACAGCAGAATAAAACTAATAAAAATTTTCTAAGTGAATTCATTTCTGCTGATTTATTATGAAAGTTTATACAAATGGAAAACATTTTTATATAATATTTTATATATATTTTGTTTGTTTACACATAGCCAAACAAAGCTGCAGAGATAGCAAAGGAAGGTTTGATTCTACTCATTTTAATGTAAATAATAACAGTAACTGAAAATTTTCTCTACCAAGAAGGGTATTATAGGCTAAAGACTGTAAAAGAAAATATAATTACTAATAAATTCTTGTTTAGTCAAGTGGATGTGTAGGTTGACTCCCTTATGCTTCTCTTTTCACATGAACATAAGCTCTCCTGACTAACACCCCATGCACCCTTTGTGTTGTCCCATACATGAAGGCATGTTTTTGCTGTTTCTGGTTGCATGCAGACTCCTCACTGTTGCTATTGATCCCTCAGCCTGCACAGCAAACCAACAGTGTTTACTCAGGAAGTATGAACACACCCTCATTGTTCTCAGGTCTCTCAGCTCTACCTAGTGGCAGGGTGTGTATCGGAGGATGGGTTGAGTCTTATAGCCGTTTTGTGGAAGAAAAAAACACATTGATGAATTTTAATAGCTGCTTTTTATGATACAAGATGGGAGCGGCTGTGATTAAGTTGCAATCATCTTGGGAAAATAAGAATGATAAATAACTTACGTAAGAAAATGGAGTTTGCTTTAAGATCAAATTCTCTGGCTGTAAATTCTGATCACTTCTGAGAATCTCAGCAATTAATGATAATTAAATCTGAAATACACGTGAATAAGGCATGAACATGCGTGTATGATAATTCTGACATCACAGCTCGGACACAGTGAACCAGCAGCACAGTAGCTGAACTGGAGCTTCTTTCAGCTGGTGTAGTCTGCCAGCAGCGCAGGCAAAACAAAATGCTCATTGTACCCAGTCAGCCCATCGTTTGGCAGAATCATCAGCAAACTGCAACGGTTACCTTCGAGCCCCGACAAAACAGGGCCCTCATTCATTTTCAGCTTCTGTAGTGCTATCTTGGTGACCTTTGGAAGGGTTTTCCTCATGTTGTGCATTCCAGTGTAGCGTTATTAGCAAAGTCCTTGATGAATCACCTTGTAGGAGGGAAAGATGTCTCCTCAAAAACCATTCTGGACTTTTTTAACTGGTTAAAAAAATGAAAAGCAAAGATGTTTCATCACTTTTCTATGATAGAGACAACGTATTCCCGCAGTCATGCTTTCAGTTGCTACATTTTATATTTATATATATTTATCAGTGCAGTTAAAAATCTCTACAACTTCCTTAGCTTGCAGATTAATGAAAAATAAATTGAATTTTCCTGAAGTTTAATTTTCTTTGCATTGTTTGTATGCCTATTTGACTTAAATCCTTTATTTGAACAGTAGTTTCAATAATTATACGACAGCCAATGAGTCGTTTTCTAAGAAAGAAAATGTTGCAGAACTACAATAAATAATTAAAAGACAAGTATAAGCACGTTAATGTCAAACTGTAAATAAGGTTGCACTGTATTTATATTTTTAAAAGCAAAAAAAGTCATCCATTCAAGTTTAAAACTTTATTTTGAGCTTTCTTCTTCAAATCTTAAAGTGATTATTCTCACTTTTGTCGTAAAAGTATTTATATAAATAACATTTCAACAAATCACAATAAATGGCATTTACAAAGTCACAGGAATATTCAATTCTATTCCAAAAATAAATAAGAGTAAATTCAAAGTCTAAGTACATCTAATTAAGAGAAACACAACTATGCAAGGCAATCAGGATGCACCACGTCAAGTTTTGTAATTTTAAAATGAAACGTACATGTGTATGAACTGTTGCAATTCATAGAGAAAAAAAACACTGGGGCAAAACTATCTACAAATGTGCAGTCCCAATCATTAGGGGGAAAAAAACATGTATATAAGGTGCCTAAATTGCACTGTGCAAAAGTGGTGTCTACAGTATATAGCCACCCATTCAATGGAAATAAGCTGCCAAGACAATATGTCTTGTGTCATATTAATTCTAAGCTACCATTAACAACAATAATAATAATCATTTACACAGCAATGAATTCAAGTCACCAGGTCAAAGCACATAAAACCCCAAAAACATGAAAAAACAACAGGAAATGTGAGGTTTGAGTTAAGCAAAGGATTCTTCTGACTAACTATGAATGTGAGCAAAAAGCGAGTCCATCATATCCGGCACACAGGAAGCTCTGGCTACATCTATCGCTGTCTGACCGCTGACGTTGGCGTGCTTTAGGTCTGATCGAGGCGCCAAGAACTGCACCACGTCTCGGTGGCCTTCCCGGATGGCGATGTGGATGGGCAGGGCGCCGTTCTGGTCGGGGATGTTTACTGAAGCGCCGTGCTCCACCAGAACCTCCAGGGTGTCCAGAAATCCTGTCCGTGCTGCATCGTGGACGGGCGTTATCCCATGTTTGTCCTGGACGTTCGGGTCTGCTCCTTTTTCCAACAACAAACTCGCAATTTTGGCATTCCCCATCATCATCACCTGTGGGAGACAGAAGCGAAAAGATGGAGCACTTTAACATGTTCGGTGCAAATTTACATCATGAATTTCCACAGAATATATAAAATAAAGCCTGTTGAAAAACTCAACTCCAGAGGTCTAAATAATTTACTAATAAAACTCTAAAAATCTATTAAGTACACATCAGTTTTATAATTTGCCAAATAGAGTCACAGTCAAGAACAAACATATCTACAGTGTATCATAAATAATCAGAAGCAATTAATTAAATAACACCTCCTGGAAAAAGAATTTGAGTTCATATTTAAATAAAATATTCAACATCCTGATTACATGTAGAAACAGAATTTAATTTGAATTAAAATGTCATTTTAACATCTTATTTTTCTTTCTTCAATCCCACCATCAGCTTTGTTTAAATAAAGTTAATAAATAAAGTCTTTATATCGACCATGAAATGCTTGCTTCCAAACTTGTGACTTTTAGGAGTTAGATTTACACCAAATAGGATCATTATAATTTTCATCACGCCAGGATCATCACCGTCTCTGACAACAGAGGGCATGGAGTACTTTGCAGCTCACCATACAGATAAATTCTAACATATCCGTGTATTTAACCTCCTCCCTGTGAAATAAAATCCTAAAATAGCTATGATTAATCCCCACCTGTAGAGCAGTCCTGCCGAACTCATTCAGAGCATCAGGATGCACCCTGCATTCCTCCAGGATCCTCTGCACTTCGCTTGTTTTCCCTTTGGCTGCTGCCGCCGTCAAAGCTTTACCGGCGTTCATCTGACTCAGGACCATGGTAGTCTCTGTTGTTGCCTGCATCAATAACACGCATAAATCGGTTAAAAAGCAACCCAACCGCGCGTTTCTCGTGAGACAAATAGAATTACAAAGGATAAAGACTCAGAACGACTATTATCGACTACACCTAGCTAACATTACCACAGCATCCGGCTAGCGTAAACTGTAGTTCCCCACTGACGCCATGTTATGTTACGGGAAACGTAACGCCTAGCCATGACGTTTTAACTAAACATACTATTAAACAACACGACTCAACACAAATATGAAGAGCGGAGACTGTGAGAAGTAACTCACGTCGACTAAAAATAATAAACTCTTAGCATTTAAAGCTAAAAGCTAACATGTTGACCGTAGCCAATGTTATGTGCGTACCTCCGTCGGTTGTTATCCAAAGCGCTGCCAAGATTTTCCAGCCCGTTGTTTCAACAGCTCAACTATATTCAAATACAATTCAAACAAGAAGAGTTTATCAACACCAGAAAAACACATTTGCGCGCTGAGATCCAAACAGCGGTGTCTGTCTCAAGACTACAATTTACAAACATTGGATAGAACATACGCTGACCAATCACCGTTCACTTGGTAGGCGTTGTTCTTCCATATAAGGTAAGAGAGGAGGAGTTTTAGCTCGGTTACTACGCTATCACTGTGGTAACAGCAACAATCGAACCAATTAGAACACAAAGCGAAGAAAGCGGGCGATTTGTATACGTTGGTGTCAAAGGGAGTTCATTCAGTTTCCATCCTTTTGGTTGTATTTCTCCAACGCAAGGAGTGGAAAAAGGCGGGTGCACGTTTTCATTTTGGGCGGAATTTAGCAACTGTGATTGCACAATCACTCAACTACAGTATGACAGCACAATTTCCCTTATATGGACTTGAAACCTATGCAAAGAATGAAATACACATGAAAAAACACAAAAGTCACTCGTGAAATTTGTTTAATATCATTTCTTAATATGAATAATTTTGGTATAATATCACAAAGCACACATTAAAATCAAACTGAAACTAAATGACATGAAACAGGGTCATTAACATTAAAGCAGGAGACATTACAAGGACATTTTGTCCGTGCAATTCAAATGATCATTAAGCTCTTCAGGAAGCCGTGGACATTAGAAATATCTCCTAACATTAAGCATCTCCTGGGATTTACACATTGGTCCTCAGCTGGTAATCTTTAAAAAAGAGGGGGAAACAAAAGCAATTAAGCAACATATGTTTTTACACCAATGACTTTATTTAAATACTATAACAGAGTATTTTTAATTTACCTCCACTCTGTGTGATGTAGCGGACCCAGGGTAAAGCCTGATAACCACTTTTTTCTATTATCTTCATATACCGGACCTGATGAAAATGAGTGAAGAGTCATAACTTGTTGAGGCAGGAATCAAATTAAATTCCCAAAGCGAGTACATCAGCTGTAACAGGACCTGACTTGATTGTACGCAGACTAAACCGTGGATGCTCTGGAAACAGAATAAAGAGCCTCCGAGGCGTCGTAGCTGTATAATTAATGAAATTACATAAACTACATATACCACACCCTGATAGGTATTAGATCCAGAATAAATATGCTTTACTTGCAGATTCATTACTACAGGCTTTATAGCAGAGCCATTTCCCACACACACTAATCTGTTTGCACACATACCTGGATTCCTGATACTGTGAAGTAGGGGATTTCAAATTTGACAGTAATGGGGGGTTTGCCCTCCATCTCGTCATTCTCGACACTGGGCAAACCAAAGTGAGCTCTCATGAGAAACTCTTTCCCTCCCTACATGAGGGGGATACACACACACACACACACACACACACCAGTCAGACAGAGATGCATAAACACTGAACAAAAACTCAGCTGGGAATTTCTTACAGGGAAAGACTTGATGGTCCACACCACCAGATTCTTCTCGGGCACATATTTGGCACTACCTGTGCTGGTTTTAAACTTGGGTGAATCAGCATCGCTGGGAACAGGGACCCTCACCTCCACATTATTGGCCACAGACTGCTTTTTAAATTGACCTTTTGCCTAATTTGGGATAAAAAGATGATGTAGATTCAATCAATTAAGAGAAATAATTCACTGCTTTAGTTTAGCAACCATGAAGTGTTACTATTAACATGATTTTAATGTACCTTCACCATGATTTCCACCCTACTGTGAGAGAATTTCTCTATGACTGATTCAATCCATATCAGAGGTTTCACCTGCAAGGAAAAATAAGTTTTTACATACACAGCACTGATAAAATGTGATAAATAGTTATATTCATTACAAATACAGGATAATAAAGCAGATCCTACATGTGTATTGATGCGGTAGGACATCAGTTCAGATTCTCCATCTGGAGGAATGAAGGAGATCGTACGATCGCTCTCAAAACGGGAGAGACGGACACACTGATGAAACTTCACATCTTCCATCACTACCGTCTTTCCTTTATCACCTGAGCACAGTGCACACAATCGCTTTACACAAGGCTGCATGCATCTTTAACTTCCACTTATGTTTCATCATGTCATCCAATTTAGTTATTTTCTAAGGTTTAAATGCATGCAGAGCTATTTTCTGTGACTGCTTGCGAATCCAGCAAAGTTCAGGACAGAAACTCTTAGCAGCAGGACTTCACACAGAAAATGAAAAAAGAAAATCTAACAGCAATAATAATGATGATGATAATAATAATAATAATAATAATATAAATAGGGAAAAATGAACAGAAAGAGAGAAAAATTTGACTCGAAACTGAAAGACTGGGATTTACGTCCAGAAAATTATTAACACCTTGGCTAAAACAAAAAAAAGAATGAAACAGAAAAACAGGCTTCAATTGTCACGGATAAAAGTAATAAATCTTGAATAAATGTAGTTTCTTTTGTTCTTTTCTGGAAGAATGCTTGTTTAGTGTATAAACATGTAAAATGAATACCTGAAGTAAAAAAGCGGCATTTTATTTAACAATTAATTCATAATATGTTATGTGCCAGCTAAAGAACCGCAGTCCAAAACCTCTACTGTGGTTTTGGACACTTTTCTGTTCCATCAATGGGAAACTAGGCTTCATCTATCAGGATGATGGTGCTCCTTTCTGCAGAAAAATTATTCCAGAAATATATAATCTGGTCAGCAAACAGTCCAGAGTTAAAATCATAGACTGTATAATAAATACATAAGTAAAATAGTATGTAAAAGTAATTTGGAAATTTTAGTAATGTAGGTTCTCCATTTGTTAAATAGGTTACGTATCTGTAACTTGCTTCTACTGTCAGCTAAAAATGAATAAATAAAAATAAAGAAGATCAATGAATGTCCTGTGATAAAATAACTGCTAAAGATTGTATACGTACGTCCAGTGAGGGCAAAAAGCACTCGATCGTTGAGGCCGAGGCGCAGTTCGGGCATCCCAGACAACATGGTCTTCAGCTTAATGCTTCCGACGATGTCACTGCTCATCACACTGCCATTAGCATTTACCTTAAAAAAAAACAAACAACATATGCAAGCATGTCAGTTAAAAAACTTTAGCTTGCTTTTGCGGATCTGGCAGAGCTCGGTACATCGTTCCACCATCAGGGAACAACAGAGGAACAGAGTCTGGCTACTGATGTTGCGACATGTTGGGTGGCAGACTGTGCTTCCTAAGGAAACTGGGATCATTTAATGTCTTTAAGACTGTTGTGGAAAGTGCAGCCAGCTTTGCAGCATCCGTCAGAAACTGCAAAAAGAAGGCTGGTTCTGTGCAGGGAGAATAACTCTGGAGCTGCTGGAGCCAATTGTCCAGGAAAGTATGCTGCACAAGCTGCTGAAAATAAAAGGAATATTCTGCACATCTTCTCCATGAAGGAAATAGTGATAATAGCTAGCTTTACCATCAGCACCAATCATTTCTTCATTTTGTTTTAATCCAATTTCCCCCTGGAGATGAATAAAGTACCTGCTGAGAAAAACTCTCAGATATTTAATCTAATTAAATCTAATTAAAAAAAATAATATTAAAAAAGACTATACTGAAAATATTTGGATTACAGGTGATCATGTTTATAAGCTGCTGGCCTGGCCTGGTGTCGGAGCAGATCTGGTACCTACACCGGCCCAGAGAGCAGTACTACTAAGATATTATCACACCTTCTACAGATATAACCGTATAAGCAGTGATATCTGTCAAAAGCAAAGTGTAATAAAAACATACTGTATAATGAAACAAAATGAAACAATGTTTAGTTAATATGTTCTATATTATAGTTTATATATATATATATAAAATATCTATATAAAAATCTATACCTCTAGCACTGTATGCGACAAGGGTATTATATATAAATAATATTAATATATAATATTTATTTTAAAATAATATTAAAAACATTTTTTTACTCTCAAATATTAATTTTATTTGCTGTCAGAGTGAATATTTTACATGAAATCATTTTTTTTTTTTTGCTGTACAGGGGTGGGCTGTGCTGATATTGGTCATTCTCTTTCAGACTGACAGCTGGATTGCAATCATTTCTGCACGATGAAAATAATTACTATCAAATATATATTTTTCCCTCTCGGGTTGCATATTTTCTTGCATTCAATAAAAAGGCAAATCTAACTCTATAGGAGTCGTTTGTTCCAGCTGTGTTGGATGCAGGTTGCAGGAAAGCAGTTCTTGGGAACTGAACTCCTTAACGCCTGCTTTACATACCACACACTGGGCCTTTACAGGAGAATTTACCGCCCTCCTTTTATTCTTACCAATACGTTGATGGACTCAATGACATCAATAAAGACCTCGTTCTTCTTGTATTTGATACCCTCGGACCGCCAGGAGACAGCATTGGTGACCGTGGTCGGCACCTTGGACTTGGCCACCTCCAGCTTGGCACCTTCCTGAGTGATGTACCTGCGTGAGATGACGCCGTTTTTAAATACATCTGCCTTAACTTTTTCATGTGTGTGTATGTTGAGCCTCACTCCTGTAGAATCTTGCTGTCAGTAGTTTGAGGGAAACCAAAGTCCATCAGCTCGTCCAGAAGCTCATAGACGACTACAAAGTTGTCCTGGATGCTCTCCTCCTCCAGCTCTTTGAAGTACTCCGTAAACACCTGTGTGACACAAACGCCGGGCGACATCCACTCCGATTCAATGCCTTCTTTTAATGCCAATTCATCAACACAAACAAATGCATTTAAATCGCTCACCTCAACTAGTTTGTAGAGAAAGGAGTAGACGAGGGAGGCGTTTGAGTTCTTGTTTGTGGTGACCACAACTGTTCACAGATTAAGTCAAGGATTATTCTACACCTCATTCAGGCGCACAAGGTCAGTTCGACCTTGTGAAAAAGAAACACACCTGACTATAGTTTTCTTTTTTAAAAAAAGCAAGATTCTGGAGTTTTTTCCAACACTAAGTGTTGTTAGTAGTTCTAAAATGATGCGAACAGCAACTCTGGGTGAGGATACGGTAAAGGTTGTTGTGCTTGATCCACATGAAGTTAACTTTGCCGTGTGACATGACGGGACAGATGAGCCCTTCTTCCTCATGTTGCATGAGCAACGGCATGAAGTGTTCGATTTCTGCCATGTCCACGTCCCCTTTGTAGTTCCGACATATCAGCACCTGAGAATGGGCGTTTTCATAAAATGGTTTTCATGAAACTGCATGGAAAATAGCATTAATGAGACCATAAATATTTTAATTAAACACAACGTTAAAGCTGAAATGAGGGATGTTTTGGTCTTTCTGAAGCGTCCCCACATGTAAAAAAACGCTTGGAAACAGCGATAAAGACAAAAACCTGACAAAATCCCAGCACAATCAGACAGGGCGGTGAAAACAAAGACACCACTGGAAAGCCACAGAGCTTTTATGTCTGCGTCTCACTGGGGGGGGGGGGGGAGTCTAGTCCTGGTCACAGCTGGATGAGTATGACAGATAGCTAACCAGCCAATCACATGCCCGTGTGTGTGATCAGATAGCATCAGAATGAGGAAGGAAGACATAAATGAGTTCACGTCATCGTTTAAGCAAGACGAGGTGGTCACAAAGCTCAGATCAGCTGTTGTACTTCACGTCACATCATCTCCGTAGATGTTGGGATGTTGGAATCGTGCATCATGCAAACCTGCAGCAACTGTGGGACACCATCATGTCACCACGAAGCCAGATCACAAATGTTTCAAACACATTGTTGAATCTATGACATCCAGAACAAAAGGAAATATGGGATGTTTTTTAAAAACCTTCTCAAAAATATGACTTTCCAAATCACCTGACCCAGTAATGATCTCTTAATGATTTTTGCAAGCCTGTGTATTAGTAATAGTTCTTTTGTGTACCATAAATGATATTGATGATATTGTCCTGTGAGAACACCTGTATGTTCTGATCACCACAGATCTACAGGAAAGCTGCTTTGATGTCTGTATATGCATTTAGTTATGAAAATAAAGACTTTTATTGTTTTATTCTTTTTACACTCTTTTCATTTTATGTATTTATCTTATAATTTATTTTGTATCGCAAATGTTAATAGAAAAGACACAGTTGCATCATAGCTTAGACCAGGTGTAGTCAATTCGGCCGCACCATTAGGGTTTCCATGTATTCCTGCTTCAACACGCTTGAATCAAATGAAATGGATCCAACAGCCAATCAAGTTCTCGGCTGCGTTGGAGGAGGAATACATGGAAGACCTGCTAGATAGTGACCCTTCTCTGCTAACTTTGAAGCTACTTATGTATTGTGATCCAACAAAAGTCAAATATATGAAGTTCTGGAGACAAAATTAGTCCAACCTGATAAAAAAAAAAAAAGATGATTGAGAGCTTCGGGAAACATTATTTTAATTTAAATGTCCTGCATTGACAGTTAAGGCCATGAGGACAACCCCATTAACCAGATGCAAAACAGGCAACATCTGGCACCTGCTCTGCGTGCAGCAACCCTCTTCTTCATCATTTCATCCCAAACCTGCAAGATGAAGACAAATCTCACATCCGTTTACAGTGTGTCCACATGTGTTCAGAAAAGTGATGCGACACCATTTACAGAACTCTGAAAGTCCTTCACAGCTGCTGGCTTCATTCGCTTCAACGAGCAGCTTCTGCTTTCGATTAATCCGGAAGTAAAGGAGAGAAAAAAAACCAATGAATGAGTATGTCGCAAGGTTTTCATTAATTTTTAACGACGTCATCAATGTTTAACAGTTAAAGAAACAGCAAGAAAGCATGATGTTGATTCAAGTTTTTAACTTCCGTAATGTGCCATAAAAAAGCCAATATAACGCCGCATAAACTAAAAACAGAGTGAATAATGAGCCTCAACAGCCTTACCTTCCCCTTCAGGTCCAAGACAAATATAGCAGAGGCCGACATTGTGTTCAGCAACAGCACGCGACTCAAAAAGTCCACAGAATCTGTTCACAGCTCAACTACAGCTTCACACTTAGGCTTTTATCAAAATAATAACAAAGAACATGAGTTTGGAGGAACCACGGAGTCCACCGTGTCGTTTCCTTGAAGCTGCCGTGACGTGGGCTCGCGCAGGTGAAACATTAACCTGCCTGCTCACCTGAGCGGATGGTGAAAGTAGTAAGCGTGTGTTGTTCGTTTTATCCACTAGAGGGCGCCAACGGCACACAGGTTACAGGCGTGTGTCCGCTCATGAGACCTGAATAATAATAATAATAATAATAATAATAATAATAATAATAATAATAATAATAATAATAATAATAATAATAATA
>JBAMHX010000005.1:5013080-5039774 GCA_037177515.1 Pseudomugil tenellus
ATTATTATTATTATTATTATTATTATTATTATTATTATTAGTAGTAGTAGTAGTAGTAGTAGTAGTAGTAGTAGTAGAAGTAGTAGTAGTAGTAGTAGTTGTAGTAGTCGTAGTAGTAGTAGTAGTAATAGTAGTAGTAGTAGTAGCAGTAGTAGTAGTAGTAGTAATAGTAGTAGTAGTAGTAGCAGTAGTAGTAGTAGTAGTAGTAGCAGTAGTAATAGTAGCAATAGTAGTTTTAGTTGTAGTAATAGTAGTAGTAATAGTAGTAGTAGTATTAATAGTAGTAGTAATAGTAGTAATAGTAGCAGTAATAGTAGTAGTAGTAGTAGTAGTAATAGTAGTAGTAATAGTAGTAATAGTAGCAGTAATAGTAGTAGTAGTAGTAGTAGTAATAGTAGTAGTAGTCGTCGTGTAAGTATGAGTAGCAGGGATGGTGGTATTAGTGTTAAAAGTTGAACTATCATTATAGTTTTTCTCTGTATTGTTGTTAAAGTTCATGAGTAAATGTGTTGTTTTAAAATACGGGTGTTTCTTGTTTATTCTATTCCTGCACATCTCTTTAGATAATAATTGATCAAATTTAATCAAATAGTTCTCCAATTATTAGAAGTGGTACAGTGTTTCTGTACAAATGAGACTTTTATTTACCAATTATTTCTTACAAGCCTCAACAGATGAGTTAAACAAAGTCACATTATGCTGCTGTTTGACTTAATACAGTAATACAAACAAAAAATTCTATTGAAACTCTTAATGTAATAGTTCTACAAATAAAGTTGGAAAAAATTATGCTGCTAGTGTAATTTTCTACATCATCATGTAGCTGTGAAGACAAAAGCATCGATAGTGGTGAGAAAACAAAAAGGCATCTTTCCAAATACTTTTACTGGCAACTCAGATAGAAAATGTCAATACTAAAACAAAACAGCTACATGCTATTAGTCTAATGATAACCCCTCAAATACCTCTTACTGAATTTGATATTGTTTTAAAGTATTTTACGAGCTACAAGGAAGTAGCCTGAAAAGGAAAATACACCTTTTTCCATTCTATGATTTTAAATACCGCATAAGAAATCTAGTCCGTTGTAGGTTTTTAAATATGTCAGTACAATCCAAACTTAACAAGACAACAAGACTTATTTTAATACAAAATTAAGCTGAGTTAAGAACGAGTGCCTGAAACTGTGAAATGCCATTACTGCTTCTGTAGGAATAAAGGATGTGAAGATTCAGCATGGTGCTGGTAATAACGTAGAGTTGCAACTGCAGAGTTGCACAGGTGCATGGAAACCTTGGTGAAAAGAACAGAAAAGAAAGAATTTATATTTATTTTTTTCAGCTATACACAAATTCAGTCAATTCAAATTAATTGCATGGCAAACTTTTTCCGTTCTGCTTATCAATAATTTTTGCTTCAAGGTTTTCTTGGATCATATGTTTATTAGGCACTGATCTCTGTTTCCATCATGTTTCCACCTATTGGTTGTAATCTGTGTCTGGCAGCAGGAAACCAGAGGCCTGTACTACGAAGAGTGATTAACTCAGCCCTACGAAGCTGGCTATCAACTTGCTAACTCCAGCCAAACTTTTCCAGATAAATGCACGTTCACATAAAAGAGGTTCTGACCAATCGCAAACATGGAAAAACCCAGAGCAACATATTTTACCATGAAGGAGCAGACTATCATTCTCCAACAATATGAGGAATTAAAAAATATATGCAATATAAGCTAAAAATAAGCAAAAGCAACACTGTTGCTGCAGCAAAAGCAGGAGGGAATGCTGGCAGAAAATTATAGACTCTGTTAATGCAGAAGTTTGTCAGATCATCTGATATTAATTATTGGGACAATATAAACTGACAGCACAAACATTACTGGGAATGATTTATCTATGTCATATATCCCAGTTCTTTAAATGATCCGCTCCCATGTGAGCGTGTTATATTTATCAATGTCACCATGAATGCATTGATTGTTGTTCCATAATTCAGTCTACTGTATTTAGTTCATGTGTGGAAACCAGTACCACCATTATAAACCTCCGTTTTAGATGCGACCCCAGTGGAGCTAAAAGAACATGGGAGCGAGTAAGGATCAAATATAAAAACATAATTTAAAGGCTTTATTACTGTATCTGTTGTTTGGATGAAAGGAATGCGGTGCGTACTGTCTGCGGGACAGTAAACGCCCGACTACGATGTATAACAGCTTCTTATGTATCTCATCCCACCTGATGTAAATCTGGACCTTTGGTACAGCATGTCATCGGTAAAGTCTAACGTGTTGGATCTGTCCCGGAAGACTCTTTCTCTTCTAAGCGCTACTATCAGGATTCTGTTTAAAAATGGGCGGGGCCATTTATTTTATGAGATCTGATTGGTCAGGAGGTGTTTTTTTTTACTCATTTATCTCTTATCCCGGAACATAACCAGCTCTGGAGCAGGTTAGCCGTTCAGCATGTGTGTGATTCAGCTGGATCAAAAGTAAGCCAGCTTCGTGGTACAGAAAATCCAGAAGTAAGTCATGAAGTTATCCGGATAAGCAAAAATCCAGCTTCGTAGTCCAGACTTCTGGTCGAATGCTTTATTCTAAACTCAGTTTTGATCCTCAAGTCAAACTTAGTGCTGTAAACGGATTATTGTTGCTCTTTTGATCCTTCAGATGTACAAACTCTTTTTTTTAACTTCGTGCAAGACTTGTTTTACCTGTAAGAGCAAGTAATCTATAAAAGTGATCAAAGAGAACCTCCAGAGTGGTTTCAGAAATATTGAAAACCTTTCTTTTTATATGGCAAAAAGAACATGTGGCTCCAGCTTCCCCGTGACCCTGAATTGAACTAAATAGAATCAAAATGACTGAATGAACAAAATAAACAAAATGAATCGGCCCTTATTTTCTTTTCTTTTATCTGATTAATTTATTTCTTGTAGTTTATTTTATTTATTATGTAGTAATAATTGCAAATTATTTAAGTAATGAATCATTACAATCAGGTCAACAAGTTAACAAATAGATGTGTTATTGATATTATTGATATTGCCTAAAATGGTATGATCCTATTTCCATATATTTGTATTGTATATTTGTAGGAAGTAAACTATGTTCATACATGATTTCAGCTGTAAATATGTAAATGTTAATGTTTCAGATTTTATGAAAGTATATGTGTTATGAATGGTTCTTCTTTTCTGCAGTGTGAGTAATACTTGTACACATGCTTCCCAGACATCTACACAGTGATATAAACATGGTCAAATCAGTGAGCGGGAAAGAATGTGGAGTGAATTCTACTCCAGGCTGTGTTTTACTTTATTTGGTACAGACATACGTTTTATAAGAAACTTTATAAGCAACCGTTTTTTTTTTTTTTTATCATTTATTACTTCATGGAATTTGTTATCATGTCCTCTTTCAGTGTCCTTCCCGTCAACTTGTATCTGTACTCGTGTGTTTTATTAGAATGATAATTTATTATTGTCCAACTATATTTTCAGTTTGTATATTTTAGTTGTGATCATGTAGAATATGTAAATAATACAAATTTACATAGTTCAGAAACTTTGCATGTTGTTTTTATAAAGCAAAAACAGTTTCAGACCTAAAATTGACCCCTGGGGGGCGCTACAATGTCCACGCATGATTAAAAACATTTCCCCGGCCTTCCTCCCAGTCCAATGCCCCCTATGATCCCATAATGTTCTGGTTTAATGATTGAGATTATCCATAAAAATAATAAAAAAGTTACTTTATTAATCCCCGGAAGGAAATTCAAGTGTAAAATTCTGAATATTCCAGTTTAATGCAGTTTGTGATCACTAGCGTTTACGATCTCCTCGACTGATGCCAGTGATGTTGAACTGTTTGCTCTAAATCTTTACTGAGTGTCAGAAAGAAATGTGCTGGGAGTTGTGGTTCTAACCGTACCACCACACCACCATGCAAACCCACCTTCATCGCTTCGTCTCTTTGCTTAATGAACTTCATGAAAAGTTTGGGAAAGCCTTTAGCAATATCTCCGTCATCACACATCTAGTTTATACACTCTTAATCTCAAGTTTGAGGTTTTTAAGTTCTCCTGATATGAAGTATGATGTTTGATCAGTTAGTAAGAAATCAAAGCAGATCTTTAAAGAAAAGCCAAACATGTTTAATGAAGTCTCTGCTTTTCTAAAGTCTCCTGGTGTTTTATGAGATGTGTGAACTGCAATACGAGACGGAGGAGTCATGGGAAACACAACATTCCCAGTTATGTAAAGGATCTCAGTTTGAAAGAGATATCAGTGGAACTTCCTGCGACATGTGCCTTCAGAACTCCAGCGACTGCTAGCTTTGGAAGTGATGCAGGTTGTCCTGCAGAGACACTTCTGAGACATATTTCTCCTTCATTTACAGGGTTTTAAAATAAGCAGCTTTCTTTTTGACAGTATCGGTTGCATCCTCCGCCTATAGCAGCCAGACACCCGATGGCTAGGCCCTCAGGTTGTCCACGGGAGATCTGATATGGTATTGTTGTTACTCCTCATCAGGGCCTGTGGTGCTTTGGTTGGAAACCTGACAGGGGAGTATCTATCCTCCACCCGCCACCTCCACTCCTTCCGCTGTTCATTTTCGAAGACACTCCCCTTTGCTTACGAATCAGTGGTGTGAGATGCAGCTCCACCCTGTTTTTGCCACCTGGCCAATCAGAAGCCAACAAAACCTATGCAAATAATGAGGAGAGGATGTGGATGACAGCCAACATAGCAGGGGACAGGTGGCACCTGACTCTCTGGAGTATCTGTCTTTTGCATCATGTGTGTGTGTATGTGGGGGGGCAAGTGATGGAAAAAGGGTCAATGCTTGATTCATTTTGACCATAGATGCAATAAAAACCTTATAAAATATTCAAACACAAATTGAAATAAACCATGATGACACGTGGCCTTGTTCAGATGTGATGGGTGTGGAGATGGTGACACTGGAATGTGGAACTGGTCCTGCCAGACAACATACCTCAGTTTCTCGTCCATGAACGAGGCCTGTTCCTGACATTTAAGCAAACACTAAAACGCGTGTTGCTTAGTTCATGGAAAAGAAGTTATATTAAGCCAGAGTTGAACTTTCTGTCTGGGTTGTGCCTGCTTTTCACAACACAAGGCTTTTCGCTTAATTCTGCCTCTTTGTCGAGTTTTTTCTCTTTTTAACAGGGATTTGAATACAAGCCTTGCTTTCTTTTCTAAAACCAGAAATAGAAGCACAGAAATGAGTCACTTTGGCGCTGCAAAGGGAAACTTTATACATGCGCTCATTTGAACAGTCAAATTAAATTTTCCTGTGTTTGCACGACATCATTTCTGCTCCATCATTGTGGTGCTGAGAAAAAACTTGCTGGAGATTAATCAGTGAAAACCGTCTACTCGCCCTGGAAATGTCATCTTTTACATAAAATATTATTCCAACTCTCCATAGCTGCAGAATGTAAGGGATTCAGAACGTCAGCGCTTTACAGAGGAAATCCAGTTTTCCTTTTCTGTGAGGCATCTCATGGATCAAATGAGGCTCTTCCTGCTTGTTTCCGTAGTAACCACCCAAACTGTTCTTGCTGCTGTGGCACATGGAGCACAGCTGCTGCATTCAATGCAAACACAGAGAGAGGAAACATTATAAAATAATTACGTAGGAGGATTATTAGATCAGAGAAAAGAGTTTTTCTGGTGTTAATGGTAGGATGTATTTCTTTTTCTTGTCCATGTAAGTGGATAATTCCTCCAAATGAAAGTGAAATTCACTAAATTTGCTGTCTTTTGGCAAAATAAGGACATCTGATAACACCAGATACATGTTTCCACATGAAAAATATGTATTTGTGTGCAACAGAATGTGAAATTCTCTGTCGTGATGTCGGATCTGCTCCTGCAAAGACAGGGTTTAAATCTAGACCGCCATCAGCAACAGGTTTTATTGTGCTGTAAAGGGAAATGATGGCAGCGTTTCCAGGCAGTATAAGGATAAACAGCTTTTATGGACATTCATGTCTGTCAGAGGAGGATGTCCTGTCTGCGTCTCTGTGTCAACAGCACCATCGCTGCATAGGGAAAACCTACAGACAGATCAGGAGACTCGTCACTGAGTCGATATGAGATCTTCATCCACCTTAAAATTGCTCATGATTTTAGCATGCAGGTGTGCATTTACTGTAGAAGTCGTGTCTATCATCTCCTCTGGTATCTTATAGAACCTCGATATCACTAATCATTGTGTATATATATAAATATATTCATTTAATTCAGGTGTGCTGGACAAGAGGCTGCATGTTGCCGTGGTGATTAGCATAACAGCATCACAGCCAGAAGGTCGCCAAAGACATGCATGTTAGGTTGATTGATGTTTATTGTCTTTAGGTGTGCATATGTGTCTTCTTGTTCTTCTGCCTGTTTGTCTCTCTGTGTTGCTCCTGTGATGGACTGGCAACCTGTCCAGAGTTCACTCTGCTTTTCCTGGAACCCTTCATTGGAATAAGTGATACAGATAGTAGATGGTGTTGGACAAGAGTTGCAGAAAAGTCTTCTGGGTTAGAGTCATGTTAGCTTTGGTGTGAAGCTGATTAGCTTCAACTAGCCGCATTTAGCTTTTACTAAACAGCAACATAAAGACAGAAATATCTTGCAAAGTTCTGCAGACCATCAGACACTTACTGCCGTTGTTCTGAATAAACGCTGGAAGATGTGAAAAAGTTCATCACATGTTGGTACGTTTGCACAGCAAAGAGTTAACTTAGCATCTGCTAATACTGATGCTAACAGAGAGTGGGTTCTTCCATCAGACTCCAAGCAGATAATTCTTTACCAAGGTGGACTGGTGTCTTTCCTCTGGAGAATCCCTTTCCTGCTTTCTCTTTCTGCCTCCTCAGACACCATTTGCACCTTTTTACTGTGTTCAACACGACAAACTTTGGTTGAAAAGGAGGGGAAAGGTTGCACAAAGCAAAGTGTTTGTTTAAAGGGGTGTAAAGCAAAGTGCTCCAGGTCACATGATCCATGAGAGACGGATCCGCTCTTGCAGTCTGGATTCTCAAGAGGGCAGCCGTCTCGGAGTGCCGACACGCATCAAACAAAGAAATCATCCATTTTTACTCACATTAGACTGATGTCATAATTACAAAATTAATAAAGAGATATGTTAATTTTTTAAAATATTTTATTTTTTAAAAAAGAGAAAAAAGGTGGTGATCAAAGTAGTGTGCATAAACAATGAGACTGCTGTGCATCAAGCACAGCACACATACGCCTTTATCCAACTGGCATTAAACATCACGGCATCAGAACATAAGAAGCTAAATAAATTATCAGAATTATGACTGAAGACAATGATGTTCATGAACAGTAACAAAGATGTCAGATGGAGTACAGAGCAGGTCTCCAAATGTTTTAAGTAACTTAAATAACAGCTGCACGATGCAAAATAAACAACCAGTGTTTGGCGTTAACACACACACGTCTCACACACACTGTTTACTGATATCCAGCTCACAATATCTTCCATAAATAAATAAAAGTAACTATCACATATTTACATTTTTTGATTGGATTCACAAATGTAAACAAATAAAACAAACCAAGAAGAGATTTTACAAAACATTTACAGAAACTATTTACAGTCTTGAGATCATTTATCAGGTACAATCACTAAATTATCTTCATTTAAATAAACAAACATTTTCTTCATTTTGGTCGATGTCAGAGTTCTCAGCAGCTTCTTCATTTACAATGTAAAACACGTGTCACTCCACACACTCGCTTCTTGTTTAAAGGCTGGTCTAAAGGCAACAAAATAAGATGCAACCCTGATTTCCGAATGTGGAAAAGCCACAGTACTGAGTCACCAAGGCCAGCAGAGCCTGGATTACGGAAGGTGCAGAGATCGATAAGGCATTTACCATAAATATATGCAGTAAACTTCACCAAACGACTGGAGTGAAGGCACATATGAGCTGTTATGTGTGTTACAGCGCAGGATTTTCAGGTAAAGCTCGTCGTGCAAACACATTTCAGACAATCAGAACAAAATTGCTGACGCAATGTGACTGTTAGCAAGAACATTCAAATAAACAGTTTTCAGATAGCGTCAAAGGAGTCAAGGCTCTCGGAATAAGAGCATCATCCTCTAAAAGCTGTGCAAAAGTCCTTCATCCTAAAAATAAACTGGTCTGAGCAAATGGTTTGCTGTGGTTATGCTTCATTCTCTGTTACTGAAGTTTCAGAGAAATCTCTTTGCAGGCTTGGACGGCACAGTGTTGAGGTTGGAAACAGAAACAGGGCACTGGAGGAAGGGAGGGGTTGTTCAGCAGCAAAGGGCTAGTGCTCTTCTTTAGGTTATGCTACGTCTATGTCGTCAATGCTAAACATTTGCCTCTGCAAGGAAACAAAGCGTGGCACAAAGTTAGCAAACGTTTAAAACCACTTGAGAAACGATGCTGAGCAACAACAAAACGCTTACCTCCAGATGAACGTAGCCGTCAGAGCTGTTCCTGCAGATGCGCACCTCATCCTCGGTGGTTTTCTGGTACACGGGATTAGTAAAGTGCATGGTGTTGGTGTTCTTGTTGCGCCAGTGTCTCCACAGCATCACGCCTCCGAACACCAGCAGGCCGATGAGCACTGCAGAGGAAGAACGGAGTTAAACGCCAATTTGTTGAGAAGTCAATGTGATTTATAAAAGCAGCCATTTAATGTGTTAAATATGAGTATGATGAGCTTAAGTGCTGAAAGCTGAACTTACTGATTGGCAACACAACGTAGAGAGCCATGGGGGGGTTCGAATGGGCTTCGGAGAGCAACCCTGCTTGTTTCCTCCCTGAAATAGCAAAAAGTCAGTTGATGAAATCGCATCTCTATAAAGCAGCAACATGTTTTTTAATACAATGAAAAAGAAGGAAAAACATCAGGAATGACTTCAACCCTATTAAGCCAAACGTATCATATTCATCACATACAGTTTCAGAGACATTTTGCATCACTTTACAGTAGAAAATTTGCTCAAAACCTATTTGTCTCCTGCCCACTAATGGTTAACAGGAAGCAGAATAACAGGAAGCAGAACTGTAATACTTAAAAAAAAAAAAGAAAAAGAAATGCTTTCACATTTTGTTAGAGCCAAATTAAGACTTTAAGGGAAAATAATGTTTTTTACCCTGTTTTTCTCTGGTCTGGCTTTAAAAGGTTAACCAGGTATGGACCCTGTAATGTCTAAGTTTGATTTTCTTGCATGTCTATTTTAATCACTACACTTATGCAATTATTCATGTCGATTACCTTGAGCAGTGGCGATATGTTCCTGTGTAGGAGAGGAGGTGAGCTTTTTGTTAGCGATGGCGGTAGTTGTACTAGTAGTTCTTGTGGTGGTAGTAGTCTGTGAGTCAGTTCTTGTTTTGGGAGGAAGGGCTGGTGAGCCTTTAGGGAAATTAAATACAAAGGTTACTATTAGGATGTTATTTATTTCTGTTCTTTATAATATATGTGTAGTAGGCACTTACCCGCCACACACTTCCTCATGTCAGGCCCCAGGGTTGTGTTGTCAGGACAGGCGCAGGTGTATTTAGGAGAGCGCTGGTTGATCATAGGAGCAGGGAGGCATAGAAACTCACAACCTCTGTTCATGCTGTTGCCCTCATTGCACCAGTTTAAACCTAGAAACAGGAAATATGGAAAGACATTAAAGGAAAAAAGCGACGCTGCTTGAGCATTTTTAAGCTAACTCCTCTGTATGCGTGTCTTTACCAACTGGCTGCTTGAATTTGTGGTAAAGCAGAATATCCTCCGGCTGTTCCAGATTCTCTGCCAACTTAGTGATGTTTTGTCCCGTCAGGCGGTTGGCGCTAAAAACTGCACCAGCATTCGTGTCTGTCCAAAACACTTTCTCCTGTTAGAAAACAAATAACGCGGGTTATTGCTAAAGATTACGTTCAGAAAGCTGCAACTATTAATGCTGCAAATCCATTTTTACTGACCTCAAAGACAGCCAGCGAGACAGGGTGGGAGAGCTTATCCATCAGAAAAACAACACGGTGTCGGCTCCTTCCGTCCACGTCAATGCTGAAGATTGTTTGCAGCTTGGAGTCCACCCAGTACAGGCGCTGGTTGACCATATCTGTCCAGAGCCAAGCCACGCATTTGGTTATTACGGCTCATTACACAGTAAATGGAAATAATTAATAGAGCTCTGTTTACCAAGGGTGATGCCATTGGGCCACACAATGTTGTCTGTTACCAAGGCAATGCGATTGTCCCCATTCAGCCCACACTTCTCAATCTTAGCCTGCTCTCCCCAGTCTGTCCAGTAAATGAAGCTGATGAGGAAGCAGAATAAAATGAATGTGAAAATGCTGTTTCATGATGTAAAACATCCCAGTTTGTCTGTGGAACTGCAGCTTACTTATTAACTGGGTCCACTGTGATGGCGCGGGGTTTTTCCAGTCCCTCTGTGATGAGCGTCTTCCTCTTACTGCCGTCTGTTGTTGCCACGGAGATAGTCTTCAAAATGCTGTCAGTCCAGTAGATGTTGCCATGAATCCAATCCACCGCCAGGCCTTCAGGCGCCTCAATCCCACTGTCACAGATAATGTTGTGGTGGGCGGAGTCTCCAGCTACGTCCATCTTAGCACTGCAAGACAAATTCAGAAGCAGATGCTGTTTTATTTTACTCGCATCCTGGTGGAGAAAAGATGGATTCAATTTCCAACTCTTTTGTACCTGAAGATTTTCTTCAGAAACAAGTCAGACCAGAAGATCATCTTGTTGGACATGTCCATGTCCAGAGCCACTGCGTTTTTTAGCTGTGGGATGAGCTGGACGTACTCGCTGTGGTCCGCCGTGATCATCCTCACCTCATGTCTGTTGGTGAAGAACAGGGTGGGCACTGTGCCTGCAGGAGCAACAGAGACTGCATTAGGTTTCAGGTATTAAGGATAAAGTGCTGAATAAGCACATCATGCTTCAAGCGTTACCTGATTCCGCCTTGCATGTGTTGCTCACAGGGTCAATCGCGTAGCCATCTTCACAATCGCACTTGTGACCGCCGGGAAGATTGATACAGATCTGACTGCAAGTGTCGGGTTCAGCACATTCATCAATGTCTGCAAAAAGGTGAGCAGAGAGCTTAGAGAGGATGGCAGATTGGGAACAGCTTGGCTCATAATCAGCAGGAACATAACATCTGGTTCTACATCCACGGCCATTTATCCCAACTTTTCCCCCCCCAAAAAAAAGGAGAGAAGTGACTTCTTTTTTCTTTAAATCAACACATTATTGCTTATTGGGTATGAATACATGATACTTTTAATTCTGAATTATTAATTCTGAATTAACTAATTCAGAATTAAATTCTTCTTGGCATAGAGTTTACATGAGAATTTTAATTCCGAATAAAGGTTTACATGGCATCACGTTTATTTTCATCTTTTAATTCTGACATGATCGCAGAAGTCACGTAAACACGCACCAACTCTCTTCCTTGTTTGTAGCATTAGCGGCTAAATGGACTAAAACGATCAAATAAAAAACGTTTTAGCTTCAATTTTGATTACATTTTTAAATTACTTGTTTGTCATAAGTATACGACTTCTCTATATTGAGCAGCTGAGGAGAAGAAGAAAAAGAGATGGACTGAATTCAATACAATTCAATTGAACTTTATTTATATAGCACCATTTCATTACAATGTCGTCTCAAGGCCAATTCATAAAAATAGCCTTATACAGGGAACCAGCAAGATTGCATTAAATTTTTACTTCGATCCAATCTCCCATCCTGAGCAAGCACTGAATATATCGAAGACGGGAGGCAAACCTTTTTTTAAAAAAACTTTATTGCGTTTACCAAACAGCAAGACAGGAGGCAGAAGACTGCGCATGTGCATCATTAACCACATAAGTAATTAAGGGGTTTACATCAGACAGGAATTATTTAATTCCGCTTTAAAATGAGAATAAACCAGCCAGTTTATTCAGAATTACGTTTAATTCTTATTTCGTACCATAAACATGTAAATGTGAGATGGATGACTATAAAAACTCCTTGAATCCTTGAATATCCCAATCAAAAGAAAAAAAATCCCCTAATTATCTCTGAGTGCGATGTAATGTCATCCTTTTATTTTGTCATTGTAACACAAATGTCCTTTGGGAGGCAGAATTATATTCAACCAGTCAGGTGAAACCTTACTTATAAACCTGCTGTTAGACTCAATGGGAAGACTTAAATCTGGGTTTTGCTAAAACCTGCTAGCTACACACTATATTAGGTTATTTTTGTTTTAATAACAAAATACATCTATCTTTGGTGTAAAACCGATATTATACACTGTTTTTATAAAATACATGTCAACAATTAACAATTACAGCAATATAAAAGCATAAAAACGAAAATAATAGATGCAACTGTTGCTACTACCACTCAGATAAAAGATGTTTTGCTTTCAGTACCTAATAAAGCAGTTTTTAGTTTATTTTGCATGAGACATGTTTCACTACATGTTGGAAGCAGGTGAGGCATTATCTTAGTTGGAATTTGTGCCACTAAATGCCACCATATCCCCAAATTACACTTTAAAAACACTCCAAACAAACATTAAAGCTCTCTTTTCCTACCTTCGCATGTTTTCCCGTCCTCCTTCAGCCGGTATCCTGCAGGGCAGGAGCAGATGTAGCCGAGTGCCAGATTACTGCAGACGTGGGAACAGCCACCGTTTTCTGTTAAACACTCATTTTTACCTGTGAAAATAAAAAAGCAACAACATTTTAAAAAGTGTTCGAAGAACATAACTCCTAATGGGATGTGACATCCAGTCCAACCCAACACATGGTCGCCAGTGTGCTGCTTACTTAAACAGTGTTGTGCAAGAACACCTTTCATTTTTCTGTGAATGCTGAACTGAACGCAACATGTTTGGATATGAGCTGCCTACAGTATCACCAGTTACACACTACATTACCCATCATGCACTGCGCTCGCAGAACAGGCTGCATATCATCAGAGCAGTTCTAAAATGAAATGGCAAGAGGAGGTGAAGGAGAAAAGGAAGCTAGAGCGTGAGTCTTGTCAGCTTCTAATTGTTAAGAAAGGTGTATCGTAGAGGCATCCACCCAGTTTGAGAAAATATCCTCGGCATTTTAAAAAACAGCCATTAGATTGGACCCAGATCTCCTGCCAAGAGCCCAAAACATCCTGGATCACACTTCCCAGCAGCAGGTTTGTTGGTAAGTTACAGGTTTCTCAAGTTCAGCTTTCATTTTCGTTTCTGACTTAAAACATCTTAAATGAACACGAGAAGCATGAACTTGCACAACACTGCAAATGAAACATAACTGTTGCACACATAGCAGCATAAAGGCATTCCACACAGCCAGAAATTCTGCGCTCCAAATGACACGAAAGACCCGAAAAACAAAATGCACCTAAATATCAAAATAAATACATGTAAAAAATAAAATACACTAAAAGAAATGAGTTTAATATACAATAAAGGACTAAAGAAGATCAAATGCACTGAAAAACACTAAAAGAACCAGAATAAAAACTATTTAAAAGACGAAAATATGTTAAAAGTAATTAAAAGACTGAAGTACACACAAAAAATACTTTAAAAAAATAATGCACTAAAAGAATTTAGCAGATTAAGATACAGCTAATGCAATATTTATGTAAAATACACTGAAAGAAACAACAACAGTAAAAACAAAAGAATAAAATACACTAAAACACTTAAAACACTAAAATAAGTAAATAGATTTTCATTTGCAACCCAATCAGCTGGTGATATTTGATCAGCTCATAACTCACCACACTGTGCAACAGGCTCATCAGACCCGTCGCTGCAGTCAGGCTGCTTGTCACACACTTTGTCCATGCTGATGCACTCCCCATTGCCGCACTTGAACTTGCTTGGGCCTTCACATGCATCATCTGTGGAAACAGACCGATTGATTATAAATTAATCTAATCATCAGCTGAGTAACAACCTTCAGGCTCCCCAAAAGCTTCAAGAAATACAATATTTGCTTCTGTGTGCAGCTAAGATATCAGGAAACACTAAGATGTCACCTGTGTTGCAGTCATTCTCATCACTGCCATCTCTGCAGTTACGCACTGAGTCACACTTGAGGTTGCTGTTGATACACATGCCGTCTAAGCACTGGAACTCACCAGGCCGGCAAATAGGGTGACCTAGACAAAGAAAAAGAGGAAAATGTGTGAAATAAACAGTACATATAGATACAATAATGTTACAAAAAGGACAACTTACTGCAGTTGAGTTCATCCGATTTATCACGGCAGTCGATGCCTCCGTCACACCGCCAGCTGATGTGGATGCACTGTCCGCTTGCACACTCAAACTCGTGGATGCCACATCGCGGCTCCTTCCTGCTCGGCTCCTTCCCCCCGCAGTTTTGCGGCCACTCGTCCGAGCCATCCGAACAGTCCCTGTCTCCGTCGCATTTCCACAGAGTCGGCACACACGCCGTGTTGTTGCACTGGAAGGAGAGAGGGTTGCAGGTGGATTCGGGACAGGACGCCTCGTCTGAGCCGTCCGAGCAGTCGATGTCGTCATCACAGACAAAGGAGGAGGACACGCACTGGCCATTGGTGCAACGAAACTCGCCATCTTTGCACTGCTTTGCAGCTGTAAGTCAGCAAAAGAGGGAGAGTAATTACTTTTGAAGGTTACCCGACTTAATTTGTTCTTCAACTTCCGCCAATTTACCCATAAAACATCAGTGAAGTTTAAAATAACACACACACATTCAACCCTGTAATTATTAACTTTTTACTGCTTGCATTGTCTACAAATGATGTAACCGTTTCCTGTTTCTGAAAGAGCAAATAAATACGGCTTTGTCGAAACACTTACTGCAGTTTTTCTCATCGGCGCCGTTGCTGCAGTCTGCTTTGCCGTCGCAGTGCCAGCTCTGTGGGATACACTGGTTTATGGGAGCGCCACAGTTAAACTGCGACTCCATGCAGATTTTGGCAGCTGAGGTGAGAAAGAGGAAGAAAGATAAATGACAGAGACACGGCTTGTGATACAGCGCCGTAAAACTTTGTTTTTATGACATACCACAAGTTTCAGGTAGTTCATCAGTTCCATCTCCACAATCATCGGTTCCATCACAAATCCACCTGCGGGTGATGCACCTCCCGTTTCCACATTTAAACTGCGTGGAGCTGCATACGAAGGCTGCGTCTGTTCATGAAGACATTACAGCGTCACATGAGGCGCATGAATGTGCGCAACCTTATCAGCATTTATGGCTCAGTTACATCCTGCTGTTCAGTAGCATCATGTAGTAAAACACAGATATCCTGTAAAGTAGATGTTTGACAGTGTAAAAGTACACACTGGAAACTGATTCCAGTAAAGTTGAACCGGAGGGCAGTTTGAAAACTGACACCTTTCACTTGTCATTTCCCTCAGAGGACATTACAACAGGGACTCTACACTAGTTTCCTGCTTTACCATGTACAGCAAAGCATCTCGCATCCATAAGCTATTCGGAAGATTTAAACAGAAGATGAAATAAGGCAAATATTCCGGCATGAACAGAAGCTTTGATCAGGCTGGACGGGTTCATTTCAGGGTCATCGCAGAGGCAGTGAAACTAACTCAGGCTGCTTGTGCATCTTCCTCTAACGCCTCTCGTGCAACCGCGGAGGCTGGGGACGCTGTCAGACGATCTCTTTAAGACAGTAGCATGGGAGGAGTTGAACAATCACACCACCAGCAGCTGATTGGTCCCTGGACAGCATTCCTCATAACAACATCCCCACAGTGACCCAACAATAAAGGCGGAGACTGTAAACACAATGTGTGTGATGGCAAACAGGTCTGACTCATGATGATGATAAGACGTGACTGAGCATCAAAGGATTGTCAGATATGGACTGGACACTTTTTTAACATTGGACTTGCCCACTATGAGTCCCACCCCTACATTTCTCTCAAACAGAGTGAAGTCGTAATCTTTTGCGTCATTATAATTGAAAATTACAGGATAGTAAATGTCCTGCTTCCACACAAACCACTCACACAGTCCCACATGTGGTGGGAGGAAGCAAAGAATGGGCTTCCGGGAACTCTTACTGAAGATATACAGTAACTCCAGCAGGACCTCCATGTCGTTTTCCCACATTTAGGACCCATTTAGTTGAGATGTTTCACAGGCAGCCAGCAGAAATGGATCAGAGGGTGGTGCTTCCGGATTTGCAAACTCCTGACCTTGTCTCCATAAACTAACACATGCCGAAAGCATGTTTCCATTTACTACTTCTTATCGTCCTGACTCACACATACTGTGTTAATCTCGAAAAGCAGCTGAAAGCAGTTTAAATGTCACTTTGAAGAGGAAAAAAATCCTTTTTTCTTGGTTTATTACAGAGAATATTTCAGTTTCAAACTTGTTTATTTTGCCATAAATGTGCATAACTTTGTGTTTTAATGCTTGTTTCCAAATAGGATGGCAAAAGTGACGTATTAACTTAAAGACCAAATCTGAACAATGCAAATATATTCAGGGAGCTGAAGTTAAAATCACAAACTACAGCTGGCAGGTTTGAATAGGATGCTGTAGCCTGCGTGCACTAAAGCTGAGAAACTTGAGCCACCTTTGCGTCACCCTAACAACCAGCAAACATCCTAACGTGTGAGACCATTAGAGAAAAACTTCCAACTGGGATTCAGCTGGAAACTGACAGATACTCTCAAGAGGTCTGACAAGGCGTCGCAATGTTGCACAACGACAATCCTCCCTTGTGATCACACTTTGTTCATTTACAATACATTTCTGTCTTTATATGGCACATGTATGCAAAACACACAGTTAAGACCTTCACAAAGAGGTGCCTTTATGAGTTCAACCATACAGCAGTTAATAAATAAGCAAGGTGTGCGCTCGTCACGTTGGTTTAGTACCTAAGCCCTGTTTTCATGGAGTGGCTTCACTGGTATTAAGTTAAATCTGCTGTACGGTGACATGATGTGGCTTAATCAGACGCAGAGCCTGTCGGACCATTAATGGAGAACTTGAGGACGAAGAATCTGAACTCAGTAGTTTCCCCCCCATTTCAGTCTTATGCCTCAGCAGTCACATGCACCAGCCTACAAAGGCTTCTTTGACTTTATTCAAGGATGCAAGCGCATAACTCTTCTTAAATGATTAACAGGTGAAGCTGTGAAGGCTTTACGGGGCATCACAGGGAACAGAGCTGATCCTTTCCGGTTTTTAGTTTGCAACAGTAGACAGATACGCATCAGAAGTATGCTAAACATGAGATGGCAAGGAATTAAACAAACCAGAGTCAGCTCTGTCTCTCTCACACACACACACACACTGGAAAATCTGACGAATAGAAATGAACATAAACATAAAAAAAAAAAGAAAACGTACTTTTACCAAAAAAGGCTGGTGGAGGAGATGGAAGCTTATTCTGGGATTACTGGTTCAGCTGTTTGAATGAGTCTGCAGCACCCGGCCGGTTTTACAGGGCATTAGGTTAACTCCTTTGAGTTCTAGTAAGCGTTAAGGCACAAATGACTTCATAACAGTTACAAAAAACATTTAATCTTTCAGACATAAGTAAGCGTCTCATGATGACTTGTTTTATTCATTATAAATAGGATAATTTTACATTTTTATTCCCTCCCAAAACAATCTATGTGTCCCACCCTGCTGGGGGGTAGCCTAGACAGGCTAGGCTAGGTATCCAAATTAATACCAATACCAAAAGAGGCATAAAGGAGTGTTGTACAGCCGGGGTGTGACATGCGCATCAGAATACTTAACATTATCTATCTTAACATTAGTTTTCCGGTAATGTCTTCTTTAGGTTAGGCGAAAGACTTGGGTGAGGCTTCATTGTTGTGTTTCGACAAAGAAGTTTAAACTGAAAGGAAAAATCTATAAATGTGAATTTGCAGCATCTTATTCTGACTAGATCAAACTGACAACATTTTCACTCAATTTTCAATTTGTATTTAGTAAAAACTGTTGGAAGAGGACAAATTCTCAATGAATTCTTTCTGCAGGAGTTTGCGCAACTTTCCTGCATCCTTTCTGGTGCAACTTGCGGGAAACACATGACAACGGTGAGTTTGCGGTTTGCCCCCTCCCCCATTGAAACTCAAACCAGACACTGAAACGCCGGCAACTGAGCGAACCTGATTGGCTGTTCGCCTTGCATTCAACAGGGAAACGAACCAATCAGAGCTGCGTCCGTGACTTCCTTTCATTTCCAACATCATTGAAAAGCTTATTTGATTATTCTCAATAATTAGTCTTCATTACGCATCTTTTTGCTTCCTTTAACCCCCAAAATATTTGGAAATTTTAATTTTAAACAATAAGATAAAACATCAAACAAATAATCCTCCGGGTACTTCATGGGATGCAGTTAATAATGAATAAGGTATGGTTGTCATGTATAACTACTAAATATAAATAATATTTATTTTCCCCACAAACACACGGTGGACATAACATGTCTTACCTGCTTGGTTCCAGAAGTGAAGCAGCAGCAGCAAACACCAACATATGGACATCCCGGTCAGTTCCTTCCCTCTCATGTCTCTGACAGCAGCAGAGAAATCAGCAGAGCGCAGGTTTGGAAGTCAGGGAGAAGTTTCCAGCAACGCGCACTGTGTGCGTAAAAGCGTGCGGATGGAGGGGTCTGGTAACCTGCCACGCGCAACAGGGAAAGCTGGCACAGTGTTGTAGCCCTGCTGCTTCTGAACGTGGCTTTAAGTGGCTGACAGGAAGGGCGGAGCTCGAGCGGTGGTGTGATGTTTGAAATTAAACGAGAGCATCACTAGGAAGGGGGGGAGGAGCCACTGTTTGCTGCATCACTCCTTCCATCATCTGCATCTAACCAGGCTTTCCCCCCAAACCGGTGTTTCATGTGCGTCCAGCTTCTTTAAATGAAATGCAAATAAACGACAGAAGAAAAAACTTCTTTGAATCCTCTTTTAACAAACAGCCATACTGATTTGATCAAACTAACTGGTCAGTAAGACAACTTCAGATTAAACTTAAAGGTCATTCGTGCAATAACTGATATGAAATTAGTTTATTCCGCCCAAAATAGGAAGAATGGCCCTAAAAGATTTTCTCCCACCTGGATGTATTACGCAGACACAACAACATAGTTTAACTCTGAAATAAAGTGATATATTTTCCCAAAATCGATATTTAGTAAATTTATTTTTAGATGTATTTTGTTCAAATGGAGCAACAGGAACCTGATCTCAATACCTATTTGAGCCTTAATTCATTTTCGGGGGTGTGTGACCTACAAAGAGGAAAAGGAAACAGTGGCAATCTCTGTATGAAAAACTATTTGTATAAACGTCACAAGCTCCATATAGATGCTCAAACCTTCTGTTTGCAGCTAACAACCAACACAAACCTAAACCTGTCTAGATTTTACAATCTATTCTGCTTTTTGGTTACATGTTAAAGTCCTAAGTCGTGTCTAGGGTCAAGGTTCCAGTGCAAAAGCAAACAAATCATTTGCAAAGCAAAATATAAACCATTTAACATAAAACCAAAAACACATCTGTGAACACGCAGCAAAAAGAGCTGCAGCTCCATTCATATGCTGAAAATGAGATTCGTAGGAAAATAAATCCACTACAGCTCTCAGTCATCTTGTTCCCCCTTTGGGCGGGTTTGTGTAAATCCTGTGAGGCAAACAGACCGTCTGATCGCAGAGGTACGGAATGAGCCATGGGAGGTATCCCTGGAATGTGGAAATGGCAGCTGGATAACATTTTGCTGCACCCATCATCACAACTTGCTGAAAAGGGGGCGTGAATGTGTGTGGTACATTTTTAACACCACCTGTCACATGTGTGGTTCATATTTTTGTAAAATATTAACTTTACTGACGCTGAATCAAATCAATGTCTCTGATTTCTTCCTAAACAAACCTTCTCTACGTGCACCGCTGCAGTGCTGATGCTGGTTAGTTAGGCATTAAAGTTTAAACACGAACAATATCTGCAGGATGAAACCGTTTACCTGGATCTTTATTTCTTATTAGAACAAATATGAAGATAATTATTGAAATAAGTTGACCATATAGTTAGTGGCTGTAGTTCTGTGGAAACATGTTGTACAGAAGATTTAAAAAACGCAGTGGACATCTGAAAGAGGAAAGGTTTATCAGTCCAATAATTATATAGATCTGTGCAAATATTTGGGATATTTATGAAGCTGTTAATCTGTCATGTTGCTTAGCAGAGACAGAAATGATCCAAAAGGTGATGATTTACATTGTTCTCCAATGGCATCTGGTGCATATCAGGTCTTTAAAACATAAAGTGAACTGGGGAAGTCAGGAGGTTTCTTTCTGCTGAGGCTGCGTTCACTTTCTCTATTCACAATGAGCATCGTCAACCACAGTAGAAACCAAAGTGAGGCTTTTTCTGCAGCTTTTTGTGGAGTGCCACATGTTTAAGAAAAAACAAAGTTGTGACTCCATGTCGACGCTGCCAATAATTGCAAAACATGAAAGCGATACAGTTTTGTTTGGTGATCTCACAAATGATCACATTTGGTATGTTAAATATGTTGTGTTGAGGAATTTATAATGTAGTAGCCCTAAAAACCAGAAGCTTCCTGTCTTTGGGACAGTTTCACTCTTCATGACTATCTGTCATAGTTTCTGTATCAACAGCATCAGCTTCAGGGAGCTGACTGTACGTGCTTTCAATCTACAGTAAAAACAACTGCAGTCCAGATAATCAGCTTTGACCTTCTTTATTTTATCATTAGGCCTGATTGTGAACATTTGTGCTGTAGAAACTGGAGTGACTCTCCTCTGGGTTTGCCTACATGTGAAGGAGCTTTTTGCTGTTTAGTCTCCTAAAAAATAACACAGAAAATACCTTTGAGTGTGATTCATCTTGTTTAAGATGACACAGTGACAGGTTTCTGGTAAGAAACCCTGCTTCTCAGCAAACAACGTAAACTAATGCAATTAAATAGTAATTGATTGTATGATGATAAACTCTTGATTTAGCTCAAACTTCCTTCGTTATAATCGGTTCCACCGAACCGGAAAGCACTGCGGTGCAGCTGCTTGCTTCATAAATGACACCATGGAAAACTGCAGCATATTGTTTTCGCATCACACATCCCTGATGTAAAAAAATAAAGAAATAAAGAGCAGGGTTGCTGTTCAGAGGCTGGACGGTTGTGCAGCCTCACAGCGAGAAGGTCACAGGTTCGAGCCTAAGCTTGGACACCTTGGGTTGTCTCTGGCTTCCTCCCACCATCCAATGACATGCCTGTTAGGTTTGGTCGTTCCAAACGGCCCTTATGGAGTGGTGGGATTGGTTGTCTCTCTGTTGATGGACTGACAACCTGTCCGGGGTGTCCCCAACCTTTGGATAAACCCCAGCTTCCGCTTCACTGGTAGATGGATTGTTTGTCATTCACGTAAATACAGTGACTTAAACTGCTTCAAAACACACGAGGAAGCTCAGAGACGTTTCTCTCTGAAGCGCTCCTGCTGAAACAGGACACATTCAGTCCAGTTCAGCTTTAGGTGTATAGCACCACTTGACAACAATGTCTTTAACTTTACAGACACACCAGTTTGAGCCCATTCATAATAAATATACTCAATAAGGGAAACCAAAAGATTGCATCGAATCTTGACTGGGATCCAGTCTCCTATCCTGAGCTGCATGAGGCGACACTGGGAAGGAAAACTTCCTTTTAACAGGTAGGAAAACCTCCGGCAGACTGGTTGGAGTGGAGAGGACAGGAAGGATAGATTAACATGCACTGTATCCTGTATACACACTAAGCCAGCACACCATGTCTCACACATCATCTCAAGTCCAGCAAATCGGATAGGCATGTACACAGGCACAAAGAGGCCTGATGATTGTGATAGCAGTGGTACACAAGCTGCCGTCTAACAAGAGTCAATAACATTAAACACAATAAGCACCCATGCAACAGCGGATACGCTTCTTTCTCCCTGCAAGGTTTAAGTGCGACCTGTTACTTAAAAACTGTTACAGGCTGCAAATGAGGTATCTAACATCTCTGATGCTAACTGTAACTTTCTTTAGATACGTTTTATACACCATGATGAAACAGAAGTATGGCTATAATGAAGCTGCAGGAGGAACTTGTTTTTATGGTCTATTAAAAGGACTAAGAAACTAAATTCCAAGCTGAATTTCATGAACCTTGAAGGGAAGATGAAGCATGGACAAGTGGATCTGTTAGATACTGAAATGGATTTGAGCCTTTTTTCCCGTAAAATGAAAAATTAGGACACTGAACCTGATAAAACCAGTACCATTCAAACACAAATACTCCTTTTTATTATCAATAATCTGAGCAGATGTTTGGACAAGGGCCAATGCAGTGAAGGGTCTAAAATAAGATCATACCAATGACTGAATGTTCAAAGTTTGATAGTTGTTCATTGAATTAGTAAATATGCATAAATCTGCAGCAAACTTATCCTGGATGCCTTTTTAGTTGCGGTAAATAGAGCCGGTGCTTCTGCATGTGCTGTTTCTGGAAGTTCCAGCATACAGATGTGGTTTTGAGTTATACAAGAGGTAAGATGAATTCCTAGAAATCAAGAAAATGAATTTATCCCTCGCTTCCTCATCTCTGAAAACAGTTATACCTTAAACCTATAACTGTCTGCTGAGGAACATTAGCCATTTTTTCCTAGGCCAGACAGCCTTACTTTATGTAAAATGTAAACAAATATATAAGAAGCCCTGTCAAAGTTTTTCTCATGAGACAGTTTTTGGAATGAACCTACACAGAAATTACTAATATATTAACTAACTATTTAGAAAGAAGTAAAATTCTGTGTCTATATATTATAAATATTTAGAAATCTGTAAATAAACAAAATGTGGATGAAAATCCTTTTGAGCGAACTCCTCCTAGTGGTGAAATAAAGTCATTACATCTTAAAACAGGTGAAAGTTAGACATGTTCTTTATTTGACCTCAAATTTAAAGGCAAATTGATGTTAAAATTATTTTAATATTAGCATTTTTCTTCTTATTATAATTATTATTATTAATATATTAAATAATATAATCAAAATAATGTGAGTCTTTATTACATTGACAAATAGACAAATATGAATTAAAATTATTAATCTAATAATTATTAATCATTGCTTAACCTTTTTCTCTAATAAACATCACAATCTTCAAATTTGACATATCAACAACGTACCTAGGACTACTTGTAAGTTGCAAAAATACTTTGAATTTCACACAAATCACAGTAAAACCTTATATTCTCTCAACAATTTATTGTTCAAGCGACAGCAACACAACACAACAAGGTCGAATTTAGATTATTCAGTGAAGAAAAACATTAATGCTTTGGTTCACTCTGGTTTCCTACAGTGATGAGAAAAAAATACAGTACAGAACTCGCAGGCTCTACATAACGTGCATTGACATTATATAGTATAAATACTCTTCACAGTATATCCAACACCATAAAGCCGGGAGGCTGTCACAAGCAGAGAGGAGCCGCTGTCCCTCTGGTCCTTTGTCTTAAAAGCGAAACCATAAAAAAGTGCAGAGGATAAAAGAAACGGCTCTGAAATCCTAAAAAAATCATCGCACAATGAGGAGAGAAGCAATTAAAGCTACAGTGTTCATAGATGAGCTGCAACCTTTTACAGGTACAAGCGCCGTGAACTGATGAGCAGCAGTGAGGCGAAGCAAGGGGCTTATTTTTGTCCGCTAAACCTTAGTGCAACAGCTGTGGTGATGTGCTAAGTCTGGAAACACCCTGCTCCCACAGGAGACTCAAACAGCGAGACTCAGTCCCAGATATTTCATATGCACACACCTCGGCAACCATGGTGACTGACTGCTGTCCCAACACAGGTCCAAGGTGAAACAGGCGGTTACGGGCTTGTTTCTGGTCAGGTGACAGCTTCACACAGAGTAAAAAAAACAGCTCAGACTGCAAACATTCAGTGTTTTGACTCTTCTCAACTCAATCATACTGGTTTTCACACCTTATAATAATACAGGACGAATTTTTGATAAGTTTGTCCTAAAAAACCAACAAACTCATCCTCATAACTGCCTGCATTTTCTCCAATATTTCACTTCAAACTCCTTATTTATCATCTATAAGCTCCACAAAAAAGTAATTAACATCTGTAGGCGCCATGACGCAGCTTTTATGTGTGTATTTGTGTATTATGTTTGTATACAGCTTATAAATGCTAAATATGTATATTTTGATAGTAAAGTGATGCTGTAGTATTTTTATACTTGGATTTAAATGTGACTTATACAACTAAAGTACTATCAAAGGTATAAAGAAAAAAATCACAACATATATTTATTTTTTATGTTAATTACTTAAATCTGAGTAATATATCACAAAGGGGCATATCAACATAACATTACCAACATGTACTTTTAGCATCATTGTTGTTGCAGATCTGTTCTCTCGTGACATTTAGATCTTTTCTCTGTCACCTCATTGGTACATTCAGCGAACAGCAAATTTCTATTTTTGTTTTTCTCCCTTTTAAGGAGATGAGGCTGCATTTTCTAATACTGTGCTGAATTTTATGCATCAGTATTGGGTATTTATACGGTCAATGGTCAGTATGTGTATTTGAATAAAAGTGGATGCAAACACCTACAATCAGCTGGGAACTTGGACGAAATCCTGCTTCTACATCTGTTTTACCTCTTAGCTGCAACGGTTATAAAATCCATTCAATTCTTCCAGGTAGATTCACTTAAATGTGGCAAACAATCAAACACAATTACTTCCAGACCTTTCTCCTTGTTTGTAAATGTTGAGGCAATCCAGCCAAATCCCTCTCCGTGCTAATCTGTGCCTGGTTATGTAAAAACACACCTGTACACACAGTACTGAAAACTCTCTTCTTTCATATATAATGATGGAGTTGGCTGTAGTTTGCTTCATTAAAGTAAATATGATGGCTGTTTTGGTGGAATATCCCTTTTTAATGCCTCCTTTTCCGTATAAACAGGGCTCAAGACTCCTCATCGGTGCAGCTGGGGGAGCGCTCCTGGAAAACAGGAAACACGAGCAGAAAATGTTCAGAACTCCTACGAACAGCTCCAGCAGCTCGGTACAGATCACTGCTTATGGAAAAATGACAAGAGACATCTGCCTCTGGTACAGTTAATGGTGGAGAGACATCTCCTCCTGGGTTTCTATGCTGTGCCTAATTTAATGGCCATGCACACCTCTTCCTGCTCCTCCTCAGAGTCATCATCGCTGACGACAGGTTTGGCTCTGGTGCGTCCAGTTCGCCTACTGCGTCCCTTCCCCCGATCTCCACCTTTGTCCTTCCTCCCCAGACGGATTTTTACTTTAACCGAGCGTGCTGAACACAAACACACAATGAGGAAATATGTTTACAGTGTAAATAAAATGGAGGAGTCTGAGTGTGTACATAGCGGTCAAACCTGTACTCCATGAGTACTCCAATATGATATGGAGCATAATGCTAGAAATAGTGCTGCATTAAATATGTAGAAGCAGGACCAATGCGTTCATTTACCGGAGTTTACAATTTCTGCCAAAAGATTAAATATCTTGGCCATTTATTTTTTTTAAATAATAGAAGTGATAAAAATGAAATTTTAAGTTCCCAGAGGTAAGAGTGCAAGTCAGATGCTTGTCACTACAGGAGAGAGAACACTCAAAGCACTTTTAAATCTCTGATCGTACGATTGAAATGAAAGCGTCCTTACATTCAGACTCAGATCCTTCTTCCTGCTCCTCCTCGTCTTCCTCACTGTCCTCTCCCTCACTTTCCTCCTCCTTCTCGATCTTCTGTCTCAAGCTAGTGAACACAGACTGGAGTACGATGGAGTCTTCATATATCTACTCGCATAACAAAACAAAACTGATGATGACAAACATGAACAAGCAGCAGGTAGCATCAGGTGCAAGAGTTACCATCAGAACACCTCCGATGTTTCGCTGTTTGCTGCTTAATCCTATTCAGGGTTGTAGGGAAGGACAAGTAGACCCATCAATCTAACATGCATGTGTTTGGTTGATGGGAGGAAGCCAGAGTACTGGCAGAAAACCCACACATACATGGGGAAAACATGCTAACCACTGCACCGATCAGTACTTTAGTTTATCAATAAATTAAACTATAAAGAATGAATCAGCTCGTAACAATTATCCAAAGATATTCCTTCAGAACTGATCATAAACAGAAAGCAACAACATTCATACGTAAATGTGAATAATTATTTTTATTTCTGTCCTGTAAAAAGTGAGGAGTTTCTCACAAGCGAACCCTCCAGGTTGAAGGTCTGAGCATTCTGAAAAAGCAGCATGACGTCTCTTTCCAGGTCGCCCAGACTGCGGTAGCGATGACTTCGAATCCTTTCCTGCAGGATATAAGAAAGAATAGCACATGATTCACAGCATGTATCAGTGACAACAGCGGAAAAATGATTCTTAAATAAAAAAAAAATGGAACCTTGATCTTCCTGAAGTCCACCGGCTTGCGAATAAGCTCGTAGTACTCTGGCAGCTCTTTTCGAGACGGTAACTGGATGAAGACCTCGCTTAGCTGACGCCCGCTAGTGCTGCAGGAGATGACATCAATGTAAGATGACATACTTTTATCAAATTTTACTTC